>JABUQX010012434.1:20000-42500 GCA_015478945.1 Trachelipus rathkii
CTTTGAGAAATTTCAATTAAAGTTATAATTATTTGACAAATCTTTCTATAAAAATCCGAAATTCAATTTAGAATTTTAATAATGTTTAGATGAAAGTAAGAACATCTGAATATATCATATATATATATATATATTATATATAATATATATATATATATATATATATATATATATATATATATATATATATATATATATATATATATATATATAATATATATATATATATATAAGTAATATATATATATATATATATATATATATATATATATATATATATATATATTAGTGATGGATCGAATAACCGCTACCTCACATAATTTGACAACTGCAACTGCAACTGCAACCGCAACCGCGGTTGTCACTTGTTCTACACAACGAGCTGCACGCACCAGGTTGGTCACTGGTCCTTTACAACCGCAATTGCGGTTGTTAGGAAGTTATCTTTTTAAAAATACTCTTATATCAAACTTTCCCGCTCTCTCTCTCTATTATATGGAAAACAAATATTCGGTTTGCCTTTACTCTTCAAATACTTCTAGAATAAGACAACATACTAGTTCTGATTTTATACTATTTGAAAAATGTATTACCCTATTGAGATATTTGAAGAGATACTACTAAAAAATTAAGCTTTCATTCGTCCTCTATATCACAAGTAATTCCATTTATTGTGTCAGTAGTAACAAGGGGATATTGCACGACGATGGTCAAAATGACCAACGGTGATTTTACCTTACCTTGACCTTTTTTGAGCCCAATTTTTTACCTGACCTTGACCTTTTTTGACCTTTACCTACCTGAGGCATTTTTGAGCCCAATTTTTTACCATGACCTTGACCTTTTTGGGCCTTTACTTTTGGGCTTTACCTTTTTTTCGACCAACCCTTCCGTCTTCCATGGGTCATTTTTGGCCCACGGTATTTTTTGGCGCCCCTAATTTTTTGGCAACCCTAATTTTTTGGCAACCCTAATTTTTTGGCAACCCTAATTTTTTGGCAACCCTAATTTTTAGCACCCTTTCGAAGAAAGGGTGCGCCAAACGGTTGCGTCAGCAACCGTTGTACGTATTACCCCCCCTATTTTACGCCCCCTATTTTTTTCGACCGTGGGCCATTTTTGCCCACGGTAATTTTTGATCTTCCTTTAGGGGCTTAGCCCTATTTTTTGATGTCTTTCCTTGCTTTGAACGCACCTTGCCAGTATACCATGGGTCATTTTGGCCACGGTAAGTTTTTGGCTACTTTGGTCTTCGCATGGGTCAATTTTGGCCACGGAAATTTTTCGGACGCAACGCCTTTGTATGTTGGCCATGGGTCTTTTTTTGCCGCAACGGGTAATTTTTTGATCTTCCTTTAGGGTCTTAGCCCTATTTTTTTGATGTCTTTTAACCTTGTTTAGAGCCATGATATTTCGGTTTCTTTTACGCGTTGCCATAATACGCGTGGGTCAAATTTTGACCCACGGTAATTTTTGGGCTTCCTTTAAGGGCTTAGCCCTATTTTTTGACGTCTTTACCTTGTTTGACCATGATATTTCGTCCTTAACCTTGCCAGTATACCATGGGTCCATTTTGACCCACGCTAACTTGATGCTATGATGGTTCCAATCAAACCGTAAAAGTCTAGGGGATGTTCTATTAGTGTTCTATGGGTATTAGATGAGTGCCAGGTGAGTGCCAAGGGAGTGCCAATGAGTGCCAATGAGTGCCAATGGGGAAGTGCCAAGTGGTGCCAATGAGTGCCAAGTGAGTGCCACGTAGTGCCAAGCTGAGTGCCACATAGTGCCAACTGAGTGCCGCTTTTTTCAAGCCTTTTTTCTAGCCTCCCCTAAGCCTAGAATAGCCCTAATATGAGTGTCTACCCCTAGGTTAAAAGGTATGAGGAATCGATTGGTGTATATTCAATTCTGGTAGAATGCTTCCTACTATGAGTTAGTATTTTTATAACCTTAATAGCATGGACAGAAATATATATCTTAAAGAGTTACACAGTTTCAGATACAGTGATCGCAACGTTTCCAGAGTCCGCGTCCGCAGGTCAACCCATCCCGCAAAACCGCCGCCGCGTGCGCCCGCAGGCGCAAAAATTACCGCGTAACCGCCGCCGCGTGGCGCCCGCGGCGCAATATTTCATCCCCGCGTAAACCCGACGCCGCGTGCTCCGCAGACGCAAAATTCCCGCGTGAACGAAAAATAGATATCAATGTAAACTATTCAAAGAATTCGTTTCAAATATACTACGAGTCATTCAAATTTTACTACAATTGTAGCGAAATTTTAATTAAAACAACATATACTTTAGCATACCTTAAAGCAGTAAAGCAGTAAAACAATAGAGGTGTTATTACCTAACACCTAGGGATTAGTATGCCTTTGTTTTACTGCTTTACTGCTTTAACCTTTCTGCTTTAACTCATGTTTTACTGCTTTAACTTTCTTCTTTACTGCTTTAACTTTCTGCTTTACTGCTTTTACTTTCTGCTTTACTGCTTTAAATTTCTGCTGCTTTGCTGCTTTAACTCACATACATATAGCATATGAGTTAAAGCAGTAAAAGCAGTAAAACATATGAGGTGTTACCTAACACCTAGGGAGGATTAGTATGCTTTTGTTTTACTGCTTCACCTGCTTTAACTCTCTGCTTTACTGCTTTACTCTCTGCTTTACTGCTTTAAACTCTCTGCTTTACTGCTTTAACACTCTGCTTTACTTTACTGCCTTAACTCTCTGCTTTACTGCTTTAACTCATATATTTATTAAACATTATGTTTTCTTTTATAATTTTTGTTTTATTACTTTTTATTATTTCTATTTTATTTTTGTTTTAATAACCTTTTTTATTTTTAATTTGTAATGTAAGAATAAAAACAACACAGAAGTTGCGGTTATGATAACATTTTATTTTAAATAAATTGCACGAAATTTTTATTAAAACATATATTTTACTGATTTACAACTTTAATTAAACTCATTATTCATTAATACATAACTTGACAGGGTTGGATGTTGGAGAAATTTACGTTCCGACGTCCGGCTACATGTCTTGTAGCTGGGCCGACAGGCTGCGGTAAAACCTTTCTATTATTAAATATTTTAAAGGAAATGGAGATTTTTGAACAAACCCCTGTAAAAATAATATGGTGTTATAATGTTTACCAGGAAAAATTTAAAGAATATAAAGATGTGATTCAATTTCATGAAGGCATATACGATATTAGATCGCTGGACAATATACAAGGCCACAAAATTATTGTATTAGATGATTTAATGCACAAATTGAATTTGGAAATAGCAGAAGCGTTCACAGTTTATTCCCACCATCTAAATATCTCTGTGTTT
This sequence comes from Trachelipus rathkii, assembly GCA_015478945.1. Lineage (NCBI taxonomy): Eukaryota > Metazoa > Arthropoda > Malacostraca > Isopoda > Trachelipodidae > Trachelipus > Trachelipus rathkii. Next base: position 23,341 of record JABUQX010012434.1, read on the forward strand.
TTCATAACGCAGAATATTTTTCATCAAAGCAAGCATATGCGAAGTGTTTCTTTAAACACACAGTATTTACTGTTGTTTGGACAGAGAAGAGACATGAGTCAAGTTAATGTATTGGCAACTCAAATGTTTCCTCTTCAAAGGAAAGAGTTCTTAAAAGTATATAAAGAGGTTACTTCGATCCCCCACGGTTATTTGATGTGTGAACTTCACCCCAAAAACACGCACAGAGTGTTGCTCCGTACCAACATTCTGCCCTATGAGATAGAAACTGTATACATACCTGAATAATGAGTGCTCTAGTTGCAAAGTATTTACCTCTTATAAAAAAATTTAAAAAGTTGAAACCATCTGAAAAACGTAAACTAATTAGTGAGGATGAGAAATTCATCCAGTGTGTATGTGAAGTCTGTTTAAATCTTATAAAAGGAAATGTTCCTTTAAACAGACCTCAGAAGGTAAAGCTACGTCGCTATAGAAACATCATTAAAATCTCCCTCAACATTAAAAATTTGAAAAATAAAAAGAAGTTACTACAGAGAGGAGGAGGAGTATTCCTGCCATTACTCTTCTCCGTTATAGCTCCCCTGATAACTAAGTGGTTATCCCCATAATGAAGAAGGTTGCTGTACTTTCATATAATGAGTATGAGAAAATGAAGTATAATAATACAGCATCTGTACAGAATTCAGTTCCTCAGATTCATCACTCGCAACCTCAATATGGCCAGTTATTGCCGCCCACTGCGCAAATCCACAATCGCAGTTTCATCAATCACAACCCCAATACACGCAGATATTACAGCCCAATGCATTGACATTACAACCTCTTTCACATCAGCAGCAACAGTTGCACCACCAGAATCCTTATATTGTGAACGACACATTATCTTTCCAGCAGCCTCTACCTCCTAGCTTATATGATCCTAAAGTTGAACAGATAACCAAATATGAGAAAGAAGTGTACAGGATATTAAATTCAGACATTAACATCCATGAGAAACGCATCTTATATCAGGCGGCCATACAAAAATTGATAGATCTTAAAGACTTGCACCTACATCCGTCCCTACGTATCCCTTTAACCGATGATGTAGATATACCTAATGAAGTAAAACTTGAAATGAAAAATGAAGATAAATTTAAAAATATCCTAGAGGAGAGTACCTATTAGAGTGCGTAAATCAGGAATAGCTTTATATAATATTTTAAAAAAACAATTAACTTTGAATGAAGCGGGGAGATCGTAATTGTGATGAATAGTTAAGGATCAAATATTTGTGGTTTGATAGGCTGATCTCTCAACGTAACTTGGAAGAAAGGCCTGTAAAAAGGATGGAATGAATATCAACAAGAACTTCAGACTATGTAATTTTTCCCAGAAGTTTAATTTAAATACAACGCGATAGCGAACTTGGTATATGCCCATTACACAAGACGGCTGAAATTCAAGTCCGCTCAGGCACTTCTTTACGCTTCAGAATAAATTTAAACGTGTTACCAGAGGCCGAATAAGAAAAACACCTTATAATAGGTCTAGTTGGAATAAATCGTAATTATGTATATCAATAATATTTAGTTGTAATGTTTGTGTATAAATAAATGTTATTTTTAAATCTTTTTCTCTTTCTTTTTCCCTTGTGACCTAATATCACATTTTTTGACAAATATATATATATACTATATATTATATATTATATAAAATATATATATATATATATATATATATATATATATTATACTATATATATATATATATATTTACGCTTACACGGTGTCAGTAGACAACTGGAGGCAAAGGAGGTAGTTGATAAGTATTACTTCAATCTGAGGGAGCCAAATAGTTTTGGGGGTTTCAATAGGTTTGCTTTAAGGTATCCTAATATTGAGAAAAAAGAGTTAAAAGCATATTTGGAGGGTGAAGAGGCATTTACTCTACATAAACCTGTAAGAAAAAAATTTCCTACACGGAAAACCATATCTCCGCAGCTCGATAGCATATGGCAGTTAGATTTATCGGAAATGATTAAATACAGCTCTTATAATGAAGGTTTTCAATATATACTTTTTACAATTGACGTATACTCTAGATACTTGTGGTTGAGGCCAATAAAAGATAAAAGATCAGCTACAGTTGCCGATGCTGTACTTGAAATTATAGAGGACGAGCGGAGAACACCTAAATCATTTTGGACAGATTCAGGAATGGAATTCAAGGGGCGAGAGTTTCAGGAGATGCTCTGGGAGTATGGTATAAGCTATTACAATACATTTTCCGTAAACAAAGCGGCAATAGTTGAAAGAGTCCAACGTACTATTAAAGAACGCATGCATAGATATTTTACTAAAATGAATACTTTTAAATATATTGATATACTGGACGATCTGGCTTATTCTTATAACAGGTCTTACCATAGAACTATAAAGTCAACTCCTTTAGAGATGTCAAAAACTAGAGGACGTATGGCACATATGGGTGAAAAAGAAAACAAAATAAAAGATAATTCAGGAATAAAAGTAAACGATTATGTAAGAGTTTCTCGAACAGAAGAAAGGTTTAGAAAAGGGTATGAGTCCGGTTGGACTACGGAAGTTTTTAAAGTCCACAATATCCGACCATTCAGTCGTGATAGTTTAAAGTTATATTATCTGGAAGATTTAAATGGTGAAAAAATAAAAGGCGGATTTTATAAGCAGGAAATACAAAAAGTAAGGTTCAATCCTGTAACTCATGAATATAAAATTGAAAAAATATTAGCTACGAGAGGTAAAGGAAAAAATAAGCAGTTACTTGTGAAATGGAGGGGATATCCTGCCAAGTTTAATACTTATATAAAAGCAAGTGAAGTTAAGAATCATTAATCAGTTGTCATTATAATCATGGAGAGTGTAGATCACCTTTATATAACTCTGCCTTCTTCAGCCTCCTTGGATTTACATCCTGATAATAAACTCTCGGATTTTACAACTGTGCTAATGAATCCTATACAACTTGAAAGAGAGGCAATACGAAGTAGGATTATGTGAAATGATATTAAATACGGACATAGAAAATTTGCCTCACAATCTATTCTGGATGACGGTGTACAGAAGTGTAGAATGTGTTGAAACTATATTACAAGCGGAAGGTACTCGTTTTCTGAAAAGAACTACAATTGCCAAAAAGATGAATACGACCACACTTGCTACAAAAGAATACTTCATTGAAGAATTTGTTCTGCGACGGTCTTATTTTAAATCGGTTCCTGCTATTTTTAGTCATTTAAACGTTCTCTTTGATATGAGTATTATGTGTAAGGATTTGGTATACAAAACTGAAATGCGTACCTATGAAGATAAAGTAATAATATCTTTAAGTTCAAAAGTAAATGTAAACCTACGAGACCGGGACATGTTTTTTCTCGAACGATTCACCATGGCAACGCAAACATATTCGTAGACGTGATGCTGAGTTGGATATACTTCATGATATCCCTACTATGTTGAAGAGGGTTATACTATCTGTGGAGAATAACCGCATGACTCCACATGAACAAAAAGATGAAGCAGATCGAGTACTGCATTATACATGTACCCCATCCGAGATGCTCAATCATCCAGGTATGGCTTATGTATATACAAATATAATTGAACATCAATATGTAGGTAATACTAAAGCTCCTTTATTAAGAGTAGTATATTTTCCCAAAGAGAGTAAAGTTATAACATTCCCTAATGTTCATTATCTACCTCTGAATAGATCAAATTTTGACTCTGTACGCGTGCATATAAAAGATGTAGAAGGAAATCCTTTTCCCTTTACATACGGCGCATTGTTATGCAAAGTTCATATTAGAAAGAAACAGATGCAGTAATTACAGCATAATGGAATATATATAAGAGGTGTAGTCAGATATATTTTTCATTCATTAACATACTCTCACAGTGTAAAGATAGTATAAGAAAGATACTCCTGTAATAATGGACGAAGAAAGGGTATTCAGGGGAACAAAAATGCAGAGGGGGTATGGTCTTGGTGGATTTTTTGCCAAGCTATGGAGAAGTGCAAGGCCTTTACTCAGGAAAGGCGGGGGTGGGGAATATATAGGTAAAAAAGCTATAAGAACAGGTTTGCATACTATTCAAGATATTGCTGCAGGAAATAATCCTCGTACAGCATTAAAAAGACGCATAGCCGATGTTTCAGATGAGCTGTTGGATGATGTTAAGCGTAAAATAAGACGTAAAATGTCAGGACAAGGTCGAGGGAACAAGAAGATTGTCATAAAGAAAAAGGCTAAGCGGAAAAAAACTCTAAAGAAAAAATGTATTGATGTATTTGCTATTTAATTACTAACTGATAACTTTTTTACGAGGTGTTGTATATAAGTAAGGTTTTTTCATGAAAATGTTCATTATAACGACCAGGCTCGCACATGCAAGATGCATTTCCTTCATCCTTCTAGTCCTGATTGTTGTAAGAGTGAATTGGATCTCTTCTCAATGAACCCTACACAGATTAGCGTTAGCGATTTCAACTTTATCAGTATTAATCCTTTGCATTCAATTACCAATACAGATGTTCCTCTAGAGTTCAATATTCCAGGCACTTCTGATCAGTACTTAGATCCCTCTAATGTGTTTTTATATGTAAAAACGAAATTGACCAAAACCTGATGGTAAGCAGATCCTTCTACGGGTTGATGACGCATGATAGTATATACAGAATCAACATTTCCTGTATACATGTTTCACGCAGGTTGAAGTCTATCTTAACGGAACTTCACTAGGTGCAGTCAGCTGCTAATTATCCTTATACGGAGCTATATTAGAACAATTTGGTTAAATTATTCAGCCGATGCTAAGCAATCTCATCTCAAATCATGTGGTTTTTATAGTTTCAAAGATAAAGCTGCACATATAGATAAAGCAGCTAAAGTCATAAATAATACTTATGAATTTTACGGACGATTAAATGGCGATATCTTCTCTCAAGAAACTCATTCTACCATCTGTAGATACTAGAATCATTTTATCACGATCAAATCCTAAATTTGCTCTTAAATAAAAAGTAAACGGCTACTGCTAACAGCTGTATGTCCTGACCTGTTTTCAAAACTGGCTGGAGGCTTACTCTATGTTGAAAAGTGAATTATCACCACAGCGCATTTGGGAAATTGATTCGCTTTTGAATCTACAGCAAAAGTTTACCCTTTAAGAGAGTTGAAACGCAAAGCATATTTAATTTCAACTCAAAGATTATGAGTATCAATATCCCTAACATTGTGAAACGGAAATTTACCACAGAAAGTAATAATAAGGATTGTGGAACATGAACCTACTCCGGGAATTATAAAAAGTCCCCCTATAAATTCACACCTTTCGGACTTAGGGGCATCAGTTTACATGTGAATGGACTTCCACACGGACGTGATTATGAAATGTTATACAACGGAGACCTATCTCTCTGTACGCGGCCTTTTTACGACTTAATAGCCAATACTGTATCATGTAATGATAGCGGGACAGGTTTAAATCTTGAAGAATACGCCAAGAATAGTAATTTATATGCGTATGATCTTACTGCAGACCTTTCAGCTTGTAACGCCTATCATTTAAACATTTTGAGAAAGGGAACCTTAGGACTAAGTCTCTCTTTTGGATCGATTCTACAATCACCCATCACTGTAGTGGTCTATCTTGAGCATCCTCAACTCATTGAAATTGACAGAGTACGCAACGTACTTTTGAATTATTAAAGATGAATGAAGAGGAAATAAAATCGGTGTTTAAAAATGAACCTCGCTTTTTAGGTGTGTTTGCTATTAACGAAATAAACTCTGTAAAGTTGGAGAAGGACACCTGCTTCATATTCAATACATTGCCTCGTCACATCACCTCAACAGGACATTGGATTTCCGTTTATAGAGCAAAAAACGATACTGTTCACATAATTGATTCTTTGAACTTAAAATTTATATTGAATAATCATTATATTACCTTATTTTTAAAATATAATAATGTAAGCTGTGTAAAAACTATGTCTTACCCTGTTCAGCCCTTATATTCCAATTTATGTGGAGTCTATTGTATTTATTTCATTATATGTTTTTTAAATAATGTATGTTTTAATAAACTTGTAAATATATTTGATGCTAAAAATTTGTATGTCAATGATTTTATAGTTTCTGATTATGTAATAAATGCTTTAAAATAAAAAACGCGATTTTACTTCCCTTAAAACTCGTATATATAAAAAGTTTTTAATAAAATTTCGTACAATTTTATTAAATAAAATGTTTATATAAGCGAAACGCGGTGTGTTTTTATTCTTACATTACAAATTAAAAATAAAAAAAGTATTAAAACAAAAATAAAAATAGAAATAATAAAAAGTAATAAAACAAAAATATAAAAGAAAACATAATGTTAATAAATATATGAGTTAAGCAGTAAAACAAGAGTAAAAGCAGTAAAGCAGAGAGTTAAAGCAGTAAGCAGAGAGTTAAAGCGTAAAGCAGAGAGTTAAGCAGTAAGCAGTGAGTTAAAGCAGTAAAGCAGTAAAACAAAAGCATACTAATCCCCCTAAGTGTTAGGTAACACCTCTATTGTTTTAACTTGCTTTACTGCTTTAAGGTAAGTAATGTTATGAGTTATAGCAGTAAAGCAGAAAGTTAAGCAGTAAAGCAGAAAGTTAAGCAGTAAAGCAGAAAGTTAAAGAAGTAAAGCAGAAAGTTAAAGCAGTAAAAACATGAGTTAAAGCAGTTAAAGCAGTAAACTTTAAAGCAGTAAAGCAGTAAAACAAAGGCATACTAATTCCCTAGGTGTTAGGTAATAAACAGCCTATGTTTTACTGCTTTACTGGTTAAAGGTATGTAAAGTATATGTTTTTTAAAAAAATAAAGATTTTCGTAGCAATGTAGTAAAAATGATGACTCGTAGTATAATTTGAAACGAAATTCTTTGAATAGTTTTACATTTGATATCAAATTTTTTCGTTTACACGGCGGGAAATTATGCGTCTGCGGACGCACCGCGGGGCGTCGGTTACGCTGAAATATTGCGCCTGCGGGCCCACGCGGCGGGCTATATTGCGCCTGCGGGCGCCTGCGGGCGCACGCGGCGGCGGTTTTGCGGAGGGGCTGACCTGCGGACGCGGAACTCTGAAACGTTGCGATCCACTGTCCCTCAACTGTGTAACTCTTTAGATATATATTGCTGCCATGCTATAAGTGTTAGAAAAATACTAACTCATAGTAGGAAGCATTCTACCAGATTGTAATATACACCAATCGATTCCTCATACCCTATTACCTAGGGGTAGATACCCATATTAGCGCTATTCTAGGATCAGGGGAGGCTAGAAAAGGCTTGAAAAAAGTGGCACTCAGTTGGCACTATGTGGCACTCACTTGGCACTATGTGGCACTCACTTGGCACTCATTGGCACTCACTTGGCACTCATTGGCACTCATTGGCACTCACTTGGCACTCACCTGGCACTCACCTGGCACTCATCTAATACTCATAGAACACTAATAGAACATCACTAGATACTTCTTACGGTGATTGGGAACCATCAAAGCCATCAAGTTAGCGTGGGTCAAAATTGACCCATGGTATATGGCAAGGTTAAGGACGAAATATCATGGTCAAACAAGGTAAAGACATCAAAAATAGGGCTAAGCCCCTAAAGGAAGCCCAAAAATTACCGTGGGCCAAAATTGACCCATGGTATATGGCAAGGTTAAGGCCGAAATATCATGGTCAAACAAGGTAAAGACATCAAAAAATAGGGCTAAGCCCCTAAAGGAAGATAAAAATTACCGTGGGCAAAAATGACCCATGGAAGACCAAAGGGTTGGTCGAAAATTTCCGTGGGCCCAAAATTGACCCATGGAAGTACAAAAGGGTAGCCAAAAATTACGCGTGGGCAAAATTTACCGCCCATAGTATCTGGCAAGGTGGTCAAACAAGGTAAAGACATCAAAAAATAGGGCTAAGCCCCTAAAGGAAGATCAAAAATTACCGTGGGCAAAAATGGCCCACGGTCGAAAAATAGGGGGCGTAAAATAGGGGGGGATATACGTAAAGCGGTTTTGCTGACGCAACCCGTTTGGGCGCACGCCTTTCTCGAAAGGGTAGCTAAACATTAGGGTTTGCCCAAAAAATTAGGGTTGCCAAAAATAGGTGCCAAAAAAATTGGGGTAGCCAAAAATACCGTGGGCCAAAATTGACCCATGGAAGACCAAAGGGTTGGTCGAAAAAAGGTCAAGGCCCAAAAAGGTAAAGGCCCAAAAAGGTCACCCCAAAAAAAGGTTTTGTTTTTTTTCCCCCCCCCCCCAAAAAAAAAAAAATTTGGGCTCAAAAAAGGTCAAGCCCAAAAAGGTAAAGGTCAAAAAGGTCCAAAGGTCAGGTAAAAATTGGGCTCAAAAAAGGTCAAGGTAAGGTAAAATCACCGTTGTCATTTTGACCATCGTCGTGCAATATGTTAGTTTCTTTTATTGTGTCGTTAAAAATCTTCACCGGACCTCAGATTTCGAGGCTGAAGAGAGAAATTAAATCAGCTGTACAAACAATAAATTCGGAGTTAACTCGAAGATTTGATAGTTTGGAAAAAATTTCTTGTATTTCAGTTCAACGTATCTAGATCCTCGATATAAAGGGGAATTTTTTTACACCTTCTTATGTTTTGAAGGATGTTCAGGAGAAATAACAAAACAATGTTAGGAACTTTCTTCAGAATATGGAAAAGATATATCTATTACAGACATTCCTTAAAGAATTTTAAACTGCAGAAATAAAAGCAACCTCAACATCCAAACATAAAACTCTGCTATATCATCCAAAATACTTTTCATTAAGCTCTATTTCTGTATCATCGACACACTTGATGTTAAATGAGCGTTTATGGTTTCAAGCAGAGTTTATGGTTTGGATGTTGAAGGTTGCTTTATTTCTGCAGTTTAAATTCTTTAAGGATGTCTGTTAATAGATATATCTTTTCCATATTCTGAAGAAAGTTCCTTACATTGTTTTGTTATTTCTTCCTGAACTTCCTTCAAAACAGAAAAAGTTGTAAAACATTTCCCTTTATATTAAGCATCTAGATACGTTGCAATGGAATACAAGAAATGTCTTTCCAAATTATCAAATCTTCGAGTTAACTCCGAATTTATTGTTTGTAGAGCTGATTTAATTTCCTCTTCAACATCGAAATCTGAGGTCCGGTGAAGATTTTTAACGACACAAGTAGTAACAAGGGGATATTTGCACCGACGATGGTCAAAATGACAACGGTGATTTTACCTTACCTTGACCTTTTTTGAGCCCAATTTTTTACGACTGACCTTGACTTTTTTGACCTTTACCTTTTTGGGCTTGACCTTTTTTGAGCCCAAATTTTTTTACCTGACCTTGACCTTTTTTGGGCCTTTACCTTTTGGTGACCCACCCTATTTTTCGACCAACCCTTCCGTCTTTTCCATGGGTCATTTTTGGCCCACGGTATTTTTTGGCGAACCCTAATTTTTTGGGCAACCCTAATTTTTTGGCAACCCTAATTTTTTGGCCAACACCTATTTTAGCACCCTTTCTGAAGAAAAGGTGCGCCAAACGGTGCGTCAGCAACCGTTGTACGTAGTTACCCCCCTATTTAACGCCCCTAATTTTTTCGACCATGGGCCAATTTTTGCCCACGGTTAATTTTTGATCTTCCTTTAGGGGCTTAAGCCCTATTTTTTTGATGTCTTTACCTTGTTTGACCACCCTTTGGTCTTACATGGGTCAATTTTGGCCCAGGGGGAAATTTTTGGCTACCCTTTGGGCTCTTCCATGGGTAATTTTTGGCCCACGGAAATTTTCGACCAACCCTTTTTTGGTCTTCCATGGGTCCTTTTTTGCCCACGGTAATTTTATTTGATCTTCCTGCACGGGCCTGAAGCCCTATTTGGTCCTGCTGTCTTTCACTCGTCTGCCCGCGTTGTTTCGGCTTTTACCTTGCCATAATATTGTGGGGTCATTGACCCACGGTAATTTTGGACTTCCTTAAGGCTAGCCTATTTTTTGACAGTCTTTACCTTGTTTGACCAGATATTTCGTCCTTAACCTGCCATATACCATGGGTTAATTTTGACCCACGCTAACTTGATGGCTTTGATGGTTCCCAATCAACCGTAAGAAGTACCTAGGGATGTTCTATTAGTGTTCTATGAGTATTAGATGAGTGCCAGGTGAGGGCCAGGTGAGTGCCAAGTGAGTGCCAATGAGTGCCATGTGAGTGCCAAGTGAGTGGCAATGAGTGCCAAGTGAGTGCCACTAGTGCCAAGTGAGTGCCACAAAGTGCCAACTGAGTGCCACTTTTTCCAGCTTTTCTAAGGCCTCTCCCTGAGCCTGAAGTATTAGCCCTAATATGGGTGTTACGCCCGCCTAGGTAATAAGTATGAGGAATCGATTGTGGTATATTAAATCTGCTAGAAATGCTTCCTACTATGAGTTAGTATTTTTATAACACTTTTAGCATGAAGAATATATATCTAAAGAGTTACACAGTTGAGACAGTGATCGCAAACGTTTCAGAGTCCGCGTCGCCGCAGGTCAACCCATCCGCGAAACCGCCGCCGGTGCGCCCGCAGGCGCAAAATTACACGTAACCGCCGCCGGTGCGCGACGCAGGCGCAATATTTCAGCCGTAACCGACGCCCGCGGTGCGTCCGCGACGCAAAATTCCCGCGTGAACGAAAATATGATATCACTGTAAACTATTCAAAGATTCGTTTCAAATTACTAACGAGTCATTTAAATTTTATCTACAATGTACGAAATTTTTATTAAAAACATATACTTTACATAACCTTAAAGCAGTAAAGCAGTAAAACAATAGAGGTGTTATTACCTAAGGGATTAGTATCATTAGTATGCCTTTTGTTTTACTGCTTTACTGCTTACTTTCTGCTTTACTGCTTTAACTCATGTTTTACTGCTTTAACTTTCTGCTTTACTGCTTTAACTTTCTGCTTTACTGCTTTAACTTTCTGCTTTACTGCTTTAACTTTCTGCTTTACTGCTTTAACTCACATACATTACATACCTTAAAGCAGTAAAAGCAGTAAAACAATAGAGGTGTTACCCTAACACCTAGGGGGATTAGTATGCTTTTGTTTTTACTGCTTTAACTGCCTTTAACTCTATCTGCTTTACTGCTTTAACTCTCTGCTTTACTGCTTTAACTCTCTGCTTTACTGCTTTAACTCTCTGCTTTACTGCTTTAACTCTCTGCTTTACTGCTTTAACTCATATATTTATTAACATTATGTTTTCTTTTATATTTTTTTTTATTACTTTTTATATTTCTATTTTTATTTTTGTTTTAATACTTTTTTATTTTAAATTTGTAATGTAAGAATAAAACACACAGAGTTTCGGTAATATATATACATTTTATTTTAATAAAATTGTAACAAATTTATTAAAAACTTTTTATGTTTTTAATTAAAGGAAGTAAAATCGCGTTTTTTTCATTTTAAAGCATTTATTACATAATCAGAAACTATAAAATCATTGACATACAAATTTTTAGCATCAAATATATTTACAAGTTTATTAAAACATACATTATTTAAAAAACATATAATGAAATAAATACAATAGACTCCACATAAATTGGAATATAAGGGCTGAACAGGGTAAGACATAGTTTTTACACAGCTTACATTATTATATTTTAAAAATAAGGTAATATAATGATTATTCAATATAAATTTTAAGTTCAAAGAATCAATTATGTGAACAGTATCGTTTTTTGCTCTATAAACGGAAATCCAATGTCCTGTTGAGGTGATGTGACGAGGCAATGTATTGAATATGAAGCAGGTCCTTCTCCAACTTTACAGAGTTTATTTCGTTAATAGCAAACACGCCTAAAAAGCGAGGTTCATTTTTAAACACCGATTTTATTTCCGCTTCATTCATCTTTAATAATTCAAAAGTACGTTGCGTACTCTGTCAATTTCAATGAGTTGAGGATGCTCAAGATAGACCACTACAGTGATGGGTGATTGTAGAATCGATCCAAAAGAGAGACTTAGTCCTAAGGTTCCCTTTCTCAAAATGTTTAAATGATAGGCGTTACAAGCTGAAAGGTCTGCAGTAAGATCATACGCATATAAATTACTATTCTTGGCGTATTCTTCAAGATTTAAACCTGTCCCGCTATCATTACATGATACAGTATTGGCTATTAAGTCGTAAAAAGGCCGCGTACAGAGAGATAGGTCTCCGTTGTATAACATTTCATAATCACGTCCGTGAGGTAGTCCATTCACATGTAAACTGATGCCCCTAAGTCCGAAAGGTGTGAATTTATAGGGTGACTTTTTATAATTCCCGGAGTAGGCTTCATGTTCCACAATCCCTATTATTACTTTCTGTGGTAAATTTCCGTTCACAATGTTAGGGATATTGATACTCGATAATCTTTGAGTGAAATTAAATATCTTGGTTTCAACTCTCTTAATAGGGTACTTTGCTGTAGTATTCAAAAGCGAATTTTCAATTTCCAAATGTCGCTGTGGTGATAATTTCACTTTTCTAACATAGAGATAAGCCTCCAGCAGTTTGAAAACAGGTTCAGGACATACAGCTGTAGCCGTAGGTTTACTTTTTATTTTAAGAGCAAATTTAGGATTTGATCGTGATAAAATGATTCTAGTATCTACAGATGGTAGAATGAGTCTTTCTTGAGAGAAGATATCGCCATTTAATCGTCCGTAAAATTCATAAGTATTATTTATGACTTTAGCTGCTTTATCTATATGTGCAGCTTCATCTTTGAAACTGTAAAAACCACATGATTTGAGATGAGATTGTTTAGCATCGTCTGAATAATTTAACAAATGTTCTATATAGCTCCTATAAGGATAATTAGCAGCTGATGCACCTAGTGAAGTTCCGTTAAGATAGACTTCAACCTGGGTGAAACATGTATACAGGAAATTTGATTCTGTATATACTATATGGTCATCACCCGTAGGAAGATCTGTACCATCAGGCTTTGTCAATTTCGTTTTTACATATAAAAACACATTAGAGGGATCTAAGTACTGATCAGAAGTGCCTGGAATATTGAACTCTAGAGGAACATCTGTATTGGTAATTGAATGCAAAGGATTAATACTGATAAAGTTGGATTCGCTAACGCTAATCTGTGTAGGATTCATGGAGAAGAGATCCAATTCACTCTTACAACAATCAGGACTAGAAGGATGAAGGAAATGCATCTTGTATGTGCGAGCTCTGGGCGTATAATGAACATTTTCATGAAAAACCTTACTTATATACACACCTCGTATAAAAGTTATCAGTTAGTAATTAAATAGCAAATACATCAATACATTTTTTCTTTAGAGTTTTTTTCCGCTTAGCCTTTTTCTTTATGACAATCTTCTTGTTCCCTCGACCTTGTCCTGACATTTTACGTCTTATTTTACGCTTAACATCATCCAACAGCTCATCTGAAACATCGGCTATGCGTCTTTTTAATGCTGTACGAGGATTATTTCCTGCAGCAATATCTTGAATAGTATGCAAACCTGTTCTTATAGCTTTTTTACCTATATATTCCCCGCCTTTCCTGAGTAAAGGCCTTGCACTTCTCCATAGCTTGGCAAAAAATCCACCAAGACCATACCCCCTCTGCATTTTTGTTCCCCTGAATACCCTTTCGTCCATTATTACAGGAGCTTCTTTCTTATACTATCTTTACACTGTGAGAGTATGTTAATGAATGAAAAATATATCTGACTACACCTCTTATATATTCCATTATGCTGTAATTACTGCATCTGTTTCTTTCTAATATGAACTTTGCATAACAATGCACCGTGTGTAAAGGGAAAAGGATTTCCTTCTACATCTTTTATATGCACGCGTACAGAGTCAAAATTTGATCTATTCAGAGGTAGATAATGAACATTAGGGAATGTTATAACTTTACTCTCTTTGGGAAAATATACTACTCTTAATAAAGGAGCTTTAGTATTACCTACATATTGATGATCAATTATATTTGTATATACATAAGCCATACCTGGATGATTGAGCATCTCGGATGGGGTACATGTATAATGCAGTACTCGATCTGCTTCATCTTTTTGTTCATGTGGAGTCATGGGGTTATTCTCCACAGATAGTATAACCCTCTTCAACATAGTAGGGATATCATGAAGTATATCCAACTCAGCATCACGTCTACGAATATGTTTGCGTTGCCATGGTGATCGTTCGAGAAAAAACATGTCCCGGTCTCGTAGGTTTACATTTACTTTTGAACTTAAAGATATTATTACTTTATCTTCATAGGTACGCATTTCAGTTTTGTATACCAAGTCCTTACACATAATACTCATATCAAAGAGAACGTTTAAATGACTAAAAATAGCAGGAACCGATTTAAAATAAGACCGTCGCAGAACAAATTCTTCAATGAAGTATTCTTTTGTAGCAAGTGTGGTCGTATTCATCTTTTTGGCAATTGTAGTTCTTTTCAGAAAACGAGTACCTTCCGCTTGTAATATTAGTTTCAACACATTCTACACTTCTGTACACCAACATCCAGAATAGATTGTGAGGAAAATTTTCTATGTCCGTATTTAATATCATTTCACATAATCCTACTTCGTATGCCTCTCTTTCAAGTTGTATAGGATTCATTAACACAGTTGTAAAATCCGAGAGTTTAAAATCCGAGAGTTTATTATCAGGATGTAAATCCAAGGAGGCTGAAGAAGGCAGAGTTATATAAAGGTGATCTACACTCTCCATGATTATAATGACAACTGATTAATGATTCTTAACTTCACTTGCTTTTATATAAGTATTAAACTTGGCAGGATATCCCTTCCATTTCACAAGTAACTGCTTATTTTTTCCTTTACCTCTCGTAGCGTAATTTTTTTCAATTTTAAATATCATGAGTTACAGGATTGAACCTTACTTTTTGTATTTCCTGCTTATAAAATCCGCCTTTTATTTTTTCACCATTTAAATCTTCCAGATAATATAACTTTAAACTATCACGACTGAATGGTTGGATATTGTGGACTTTAAAAACTTCCGTAGTCCAACCGGATTCATATCCTTTTCTAAACCTTTCCTCTGTTCGAGAAACTCTTACATAATCGTTTACCTTTATTCCTGAATTATCTTTTATTTTGTTTTCTTTTTCACCCATATGTGCCATACGTCCTCTAGTTTTTGACATCTCTAAAGGAGTTGACTTTATAGTTCTATGGTAAGACCTGTTATAAGAATAAGCCAGATCGTCCAGTATATCAATATATTTAAAAGTATTCATTTTAGTAAAATATCTATGCATGCGTTCTTTAATAGTACGTTGGACTCTTTCAACTATTGCCGCTTTGTTTACGGAAAATGTATTGTAATAGCTTATACCATACTCCCAGAGCATCTCCTGAAACTCTCGCCCCTTGAATTCCATTCCTGAATCTGTCCAAAATGATTTAGGTGTTCTCCGCTCGTCCTCTATAATTTCAAGTACAGCATCGGCAACTGTAGCTGATCTTTTATCTTTTATTGGCCTCAACCACAAGTATCTAGAGTATACGTCAATTGTAAAAAGTATATATTGAAAACCTTCATTATAAGAGCTGTATTTAATCATTTCCGATAAATCTAACTGCCATATGCTATCGAGCTGCGGAGATATGGTTTTCCGTGTAGGAAATTTTTTTCTTACAGGTTTATGTAGAGTAAATGCCTCTTCACCCTCCAAATATGCTTTTAACTCTTTTTTCTCAATATTAGGATACCTTAAAGCAAACCTATTGAAACCCCCAAAACTATTTGGCTCCCTCAGATTGAAGTAATACTTATCAACTACCTCCTTTGCCTCCATGTTGTCTACTGACACACGTGTAAGCGTAATATATATATATATATATATATATATATATATATATATAAAATATATATATATATATATATATATATATATATATATATATATATATATATATATTTGTCACAAAAATGTGATATTAGGTCACAAGGGAAAAAGAAAGAGAAAAAGATTTAAAATAACATTTATTTATACACAAACATTACAACTAAATATATATGATAATACATAATTACGATTTAATCCAACTAGACCTATTATAAGGTGTTTTTCTTAGTCGGCCTCTGGTAACACGTTTAAATTTATCTGAAGCGTAAGAAGTGCCTGAGGGACTTGAATCAGGTCTTGGTGTAATGGGGATATTATCCAAGTCTGCTAATCGCGTTGTATTTGATTAAACTTCTGGGAAAATTAATAGTCTGAAGTTCTTGTTTGATATCATTCCATCCTTTTACAGGGCCTTTCTTCCAGTTACGTGAGAGATCAGCTATCAAATCCACAATATTTGATCCTTTAACTATTTCATCATCAATTACGATCTCCCCTGCTTCATTCAAAGTTAATTGGTCTTTTAAAATATTATATAAAGCTATTCCTGATTTACGCACTCTATTAGGTAAGCTCTCCTCTAGGATATTTTTAAATTTATCTTCATTTTTCACTTCAAGTTTTACTTCATTAGGTATATCTACATCATCGGTTAACGGGATACGTAGGGACGGATGTAGGTGCAAGTCTTTAAGATCTATCAATTTTTGCTCCAAAGCTAAGTTATTAAAGTTGAGGCATGGAAGTTAAGGTCTCAAGCTAATATCCTGTACACTTCTTTCTCATATTTGGTTATCTGTTCAACTTTAGGATCATATAAGCTAGGGGGTAGAGGCTGCTGGAAAGATAATGAGTCGTTCACAATATAAGGATTCTGTTGGTGCAACTGTTGCTGCTGATGTGAAAGAGGTTGTAATGTCAATGCATTGGGCTGTAATATCTGCGTGTATTGGGGTTGTGAATGATGAAACTGCGATTGTGGATTTTGCGCAGTGTGCGGCAATAACTGGCCATATTGAGGTTGCGAGTGATGAATCTGAGGAACTGAATTCTGTACAGATGCTGTATTATTATACTTCATTTTCTCATACTCATTATATGGAAGTACAGCAACCTTCTTCATTATGGGGATAACCACTTAGTTATCAGGGGAGCTATAACGGAGAAGAGTAATGGCAGGAATACTCCTCCCCCTCTCTGTAGTAACTTCTTTTTATTTTTCAAATTTTTAATGTTGAGGGAGAGTTTTTTAATGATGTTTCTATAGCGACGTAGCTTTACCTTCTGAGGTCTGTTTAAAGGAACATTTCCTTTTATAAGATTTAAACAGACTTCACATACACACTGGATGAATTTCTCATCCTCACTAATTAGTTTACGTTTTTCAGATGGTTTCAGCTTTTTAAATTTTTTTATAAGAGGTAAATACTTTGCAACTAGAGCACTCATTATTCAGGTATGTATACAGTTTCTATCTCGTAGGGTAGAATGTTGGTACGGAGCAGCACTCTGTGCGTGTTTTTGGGGTGAAGTTCACACATCAAATAACCGTGGGGGATCGAAGTAACCTCTTTATATACTTTTAAGAACTCTTTCCTTTGAAGAGGAAACATTTGAGTTGCCAATACATTAACTTGACTCATGTCTCTTCTCTGTCCAAACAACAGTAAATACTGTGTGTTTAAAGAAACACTTCGCATATGCTTGCTTTGATGAAAAATATTCTGCGTTATGAAAAACACAGAGATATTTAGATGGTGAGAATAAACTGTGAACGCTTCTGCTATTTCCAAATTCAATTTGTGCATTAAATCATCTAATACAATAATTTTGTGGCCTTGTATATTGTCCAGCGATCTAATATCGTATATGCCTTCATGAAATTGAATCACATCTTTATATTCTTTAAATTTTTCCTGGTAAACATTATAACACCATATTATTTTTACAGGGGTTTGTTCAAAAATCTCCATTTCCTTTAAAATATTTAATAATAGAAAGGTTTTACCACAACCTGTTGGTCCAGCTACAAGACATGTAGCCGGACTTCGGAACGTAAATTTCTCCACATCCATACCTGTCAAGTAGATAATGAATAATGAGTTTAATTAAAGTTGTAAATCAGTAAAATATATGTTTTTAATAAAATTTCGTACAATTTTATTAAAATAAAATGTTTATATAACAGAAACTCTGTGTGTTTTTATTCTTACATTACAAATTAAAAATAAAAAAAGTATTAAAACAAAAATAAAAATAGAAATAATAAAAAGTAATAAAACAAAAATTAATAAATATATGAGTTAAAGCAGTAAAGCAGAGAGTTAAAGCAGTAAAGCAGAGAGTTAAAGCAGTAAAGCAGTGAGTTAAAGCAGTAAAGCAGTAAAACAAAAGCATACTAATCCCCTAGGTGTTAGGTAACACCTCTATTGTTTTACTGCTTTACTGCTTTAAGGTATGTAATGTATGTGAGTTAAAGCAGTAAAGCAGAAAGTTAAAGCAGTAAAGCAGAAAGTTAAAGCAGTAAAGCAGAAAGTTAAAGCAGTAAAGCAGAAAGTTAAAGCAGTAAAACATGAGTTAAAGCAGTAAAACATGAGTTAAAGCAGTAAAGCAGAAAGTTAAAGCAGTAAAGCAGAAAGTTAAAGCAGTAAAGCAGAAAGTTAAAGCAGTAAAGCAGTAAAACAAAGGCATACTAATCCCCTAGGTGTTAGGTAATAACACCTCTATTGTTTTACTGCTTTACTGCTTTAAGGTATGTAAAGTATATGTTTTTAATAAAATTTCGTACAATTGTAGTAAAAATGAATGACTCGTAGTATATTTGAAACGAAAAATTCTTTGAATAGTTTACATATGATATCAATGTAAACTATTCACGGCGGGAATTTTGCGTCTGCGGACGCACGCGGCGGCGGTTACGCTGAAATATTGCGCCTGCGGGCGCACGCGGCGGCGGTTACGCGGTAATTTTGCGCCTGCGGGCGCACGCGGCGGCGGTTTCGCGGATGGGTTGACCTGCGGACGCGGACTCTGAAACGTTTGCGATCACTGTCTCAACTGTGTAACTCTTTAGATATATATTCTGTCATGCTATAAGTAGTGTTATAAAAATACTAACTCATAGTAAGGAAGCATCCTAGCAGATTGTAATATACACGCAATCGATTTTCCTCATACCTTATACCGAGGGTAAAAAGCGCAAATTGGCCTAATTATGAGCG
>JABUQX010012434.1:52500-67500 GCA_015478945.1 Trachelipus rathkii
GCTTTGTCTCTTCGCACGTTGTGCCAAATGACTTTGCTGCATTTTCTTGCTTGTAATACTTGTACTGCTTTTGTCTATTTTATAATATATGTCTTTTCCTTGTTTTCAAATAAATGACCTTCGTGTATTCATAAAACTTGTATTTATGAGGAAGATGTGAAGGTGGCAGGGTAACGTGTTAGATGGCTGAAGGTGGAAATCATGTAGGTCAAAGAGCTTAAAACAGGAAGTTTAAACTTTAATTAATGAAAGAAGTTCGATTGAAAAGATGTAGTGACATGTGATTAGTCATAAAGTTATATATTAATAACAAAGGTAGGCACTTTAATACTATTAAAGGAGGACTACCAACGTATCAATAAAAAGTCATGTCGCTCCATTAATATAAAAGCGACAACACATTCCAAAATTATTATTTATTTCCCCATTGGCACTCATTACAAACTAGCGACACTTCTGCTCTCTAGCGGCAAGTAGACAGAACTACAAGTACACCAAATCCCTTATTCACAAAATATTTGTCTTTGGGATACATTTTGCCTTATTTTCTCGAAAATACCAAATTTTGACGTCTCTTTTTCATCAAAATACAGATTGAGAATGGGGTCCAGTAAGGTTTTAAAGGTTTTCAGTTTTTTTTTCTTAATCTAAGCCTAATGGGGTGTACCATAATCTAATAGGTAATTTTAAGTATGGACGCCATGACACATCAGACCGGTGCCGTGCAGGAAAAAAAAATTAAATTTTTGAAACGAAGATATTGTTTGTAATAAAATATATATGGTTGGTAATGACTTTTTACAATTCAAGAATCAAATTTATTGTCAATAAATCTATATAAAAATTATTGACATCCAGTCATGGAAATAGGTTTTCATAACGTTTTCTTATTTATGCATTTAAAAAAATATTCTTACCTTTCCTTATACGGTAACAATGGAGTTAATGAAATTTTGCCCCAAAGACATTCATCATTTGTATTAGTCCTTCCTTAGCGGAAATCAACTTCTCGCTTTTAAAATTATAGTTATAGTATAAAGTGCTACCTATCTCTGTTTCGCTATACGGATAATAACTCATATATTAGATTATAATGGCACCTACTCACTTTGCCTCGAAGATATGATTCATCATTATTTATATTCTCCACTCCTCTCGAGTCAGCGACGAATGCGTATTATTTACTTAAATAGTTTATTGTTACATAAAATTACACGAAAAACTTCTACGCACTATCAAATTAGCATACTTTTAACTGTTAAGATATTACTCTGCTATGATTAGCATTAAAAGTCTGCAATCTTGTTGTCTTCCTTCTATGATTAACCCCTCTAGTAGATATCGCATAATGATTAAAATTTCACATACTTCCAGTCCAATCTATAAACCGTTACCCATTTCGCACCATTGCCTTCTAAGCTACCTTTTCACATTCTTCCTTCACTAGATAATACAAATCCAGTGGCGATAGACGTAGAATAGCACCTGTATAGCAGCATACATGTAATATATTTGAACAAGTGAATAATTATGTAGAACAAAATAAATAATATATAAATTTCAACAAACAACAAGAACAAAAAAAAATGTTGAGCTCACCGTAGTACAAGGTGAATAAACCAATAAATAAAAGACCAAGACTTTCAATGAGACAGAAAAAATAATTAGGCCAAAGACATTAACAAATGATCATTTGCTCATTATAATTTTAGGACGGACCATCTATGATAGGTCTATGTGTTTGAAGAATGACTAAACTTAAACTGACTACGAGTACTAATTAAATGCGTATCCATCCTGATAGATATGTTGAAGCCACAGAACTGTTGAAGATTTGTTACTTGAATATAGGGAACCGTTTTGTAGCCAAATACTTTTTAAAACCGTAATCGGCAACTTTGGTAATTTATCTTTCTAAAAATATACAAGATCTATTATACTTAGGTGTCTATCAATAATCTGGGCACCCATTGGTAAAACTCAAACTACACAAGGTGCTAGAAGCCCTATTCAGCGAGGGGGTGTTGCACGCTAAAATTTAATCTTATACTATACTACCCACTCACCAATCACAGCTATTGAACAGCCCTCATTAAGGTGAGAGTATATACTATGTATGCCTCTTAATAGCCATATAATACTCATAGAGTAATTATATCGACGATATAATTATACATTCTCAGACCTGGCGCGGACATTTGGAAACGATCATGGATGTACTTACAAGACACATCACTAGCACTACGATCTATCATCACATAAGTCGCAACATGGAACTCTAGTTAATAAGTAAGCTAGAAGTTATGCAGAGTGCTACTATTTATATAATTTTTTATATTTATGGTCTGATACCATAACAATCAAAGCTCAATATAGCATAACCCTATAGAGTCATAAACTATACGGGAATTTCATTATAAAATTTTTAAAAAATTATTTTACTTCACTGATGATACTCCTACTTATAATACAGGTTATCCTGAATAACTCTACTTTCTATATCATATATGTATTAAAAAATATTATACAATTATTACCTATAAGTTTACCTAATAACCGATAAATAAAATTATTTATTTACGGGGGCTCGGGCTTACCGGCTCCGACTAATCTACACCCAATATATATCTTAGATAGGTACTTACCGAGCTACTACTAGCTTCGCAGCACAACACTCTCCGCTCTCTATGTTCAATAACGAAAATAAACATTCTTCAGAGTTGTACAGAGGCTAAAAATACTCAAACATAATTCAAACTTCTGTCTGTTCATTGATTGCCTATGTTGATCTTGGCCACTACTCTGTAGACATGTGGAAAATATATGCTGGAGGAAATAGTTATACGAGTGTGTGGGCACCATTTCTCACTATAAAGTGTTGACACCGTTTCACTACTACCAGACACCTCAAGCCGCCTCCCATGCTAGCCAGCAGTTGCACCTCGATCCCCAAACCCTCCATGTCAACCTTTCTCGCATTATCTCATATCAAGATTATATCCAAACTAATTTTTAAAGAGTCTGTTATCCGCCTCCGCTTCCGTTTCTCTATACACGTATTATACAAAACTTGAACCAGAACATGTGGTTGGGCGCGCACATAATCCTTCTCCTTCTAGTAAAAAGAGCAATGAAAGGGATAGACTAGCGAGGATAATATTATCAAATAACTAATAACGTTTATTATCCCTATATATGATATATTAGAATAATTTAGATTAATTTAATATACGTTCTTACTAAAGTCGTTTAAAAACTTTTAAGCTTAAGAAAATGAGAAATTGGAGAATAAAATTAGTAATAAGCAAACTAAATTGGTAACTGTATATTTGTTTAAATTTATTTTGTCAATTAAAATTCATTATTTAAAAATTATTATTAAACTCTTATTTTACTATTAATTTATTTATTTGTTAATTATTATTCATTATTATTATCTTATCACTAATCTAAGTAAAGTAATTAATTTGAAATATTATCTCAATCCTACTTTATTTCTCCATTAATTCTATTATTATTATTTTATTATTATTAAAAAAATTTTTAGATATTTAATTTTATTTTTTTTATTATTATTAGTGGTATTATGCTTAGTGGTTATTGAAATTTTATATTGAGTTGTTTTGAAATTTTTTTTCTTGTACATTCTTTTAGTTTTTATTATTAAATTATTTGATTTATTGTTAATTAATAATTATTTTATTGAGAGATTGATTATTTCAGAAGATATATTAATATATTATATATTATTAGTTATATAATAATCTTTGAAAAGGATTATTTATTTATTATCTATTATATAATTATAAATTTAGTGAGTATGTGAGGTTCAATTACTATGGAGTAGACATTTATTAGAATTTATTATTACATACTATCTAACTGAAATTTTACTGTTCAATTCAATATATTAATAACGGATAATATAATTGCCTTTGAATGTGAGTGAATTGTTGTTGTTGATTCGACGATTATTTTTTTCTTGATTTCTTAAGTTATTTTGATCATTAATTATTTTAATTCGACTTTAGTAAGGACTCCGGCATTAACCATCACATTCCACTATCCATAATTAATTAAGTTATTATATTTATGTATTAATAGTATTATTGATTATTAATTATATATATTATTAATTATTTTATTTTGATATTTTTCAATTCCTCATCTGCACTAGATTATCTTCCACTCATATATGGAGCACTTGTTACATACTTGGGATGATTACTCTAATTATAATACCATCATCAATTAAGATTATTATTTATTAATTAATTGATTATTAAATTATTATAGTTACAAAAATTATTCTTAATAGTAAGCAAGTTTTATATTAACATAGAGGATTACAAAATAAGGTTAGTTTATTTTTTGACTTTATTAAATTATTATTATTATTATATGATATTTTACTTTTAATATTTATTATATAGTAAAATCCCAACATACCCCTTATATATTATTGATTATTATTATTATATTATTGTTATATATCATAGCCAATTTGAATTATTTTTAATATTATGCATTAATTAATTTATTATTCATATTATTTTAACTATTATTATTCAATTTATTAATTAATTTTGTTATTCCTAATTTATATATTATTATTATTATTACTATATTTATTTATTATTATTATATATTATTCATTATTAATCTATTATTAATTGTCATTATTCTACTCAATTCATTATTATTAATTATTATATTATGATTATTATGTATATCTTATATATTATTCAATCTCAATCCATCATTAATTATTTTGATTATTATTATTTTCATTATTTTCTTTTCAAAGTATTATATTATTTGATTTATTATTATTAATTATGTATTATTATTATTATTTATTATGTATTATTATTGCTTATTATTATTATATTATTATTGGATATTTTTTATAATTATATAATTATTATAATTATTCATAATTATTATAGATTATTATATATTATTATAATTTGGTGATTCATTATTATTATTATTAATTAGTTTATATTATATTATTTATTAACTTATTCACGTCTTAAATTATTATTTAATTATTCTACAATATGTATTATTAGTATTCTAATTATTATTTGCGCACTCTTATACTCCTTGCGCGCACTTTATTATTGAGCTTATTGTCATATTACTTTATTATTATTATTCATCTACTGTGTCTAAACACTGCCACACGCACTATACGCTACACTACTCGACTCATCATCTACTCATACTATACATCACTACATACATTCACTCATATTCTTGCACTACAATCTATAATTATATAATATGATATTAATTAGTTATTATTAGTTATATTATTAATATTATAGTTATTGGGGTATAAAAACTTTATTGATTTATGTCGTATAATTATTATATTATTTTGATTTAAATATTATTATTTATAATATATTTTATATATATCTTATATATTAATTTGAGTATTTTTATTTATTCTTAGATTATAGCGATTCTGTTAATGCTATGATTATTATTATTATATTACTTGACATTAATAAATAAATATATTATTATTACCATCATTATTATTGCTGGATTAATATATTATTATTCATTATTATTAAATCTGAGTGAGGCTGTCGGAGTAGCTGAATTTCCTGTATTATATTATTAGTATGTGATTCACTGCCTGGATTCTACCTTAATTATTAGTTGATAATCACATCTAAAATCTAGCTTTTTTGGTGATTTATATGATTAATAATATGATTATTAATTTTCTATATTTACTTTGAGATGTATGTGCACTCTCATAGATCATTGTATTAATTCCATATTCAGATATAAGAGTTATTAATTTTTATTCTTATACTCTATTCTAGGTTATCTCACGTGTTATATTGGCTAGATAGGCTTCATCTGATGCTCCAGGCCTTATTATTATTATATATTATTATTATTATTATTATTATTATTATTATATATTATTTGATTATTATTATTAATTATTTATTATTATTATTATTCACTATTATTGTATTATTTATTATTATTATTATTTATTTTATTATATTATTTATTATTATTATTATGTATTAATTATTATTATTATATTATTATTATTATATTATTATATTATTATTTTATATTTATTCTTAATTATACATTTTATATAGTCCGAAAAGTGGAAAGTTTTATTCACATATATATATACTTATTTTTTTTATATATATATATATATAGTACTGCTCTCATACTCCTGAGTTTCACGTAGACTCCGGGAAAATATTTTATGATGACCTTCGTGATTCATACCGAAAACCTTGTGACTGATATTACCGAGATAGATCATACCTGGCTTTCTATGGACTCACAAAAACTGAGCTAGGTATACTTAGTACTATTTATAAGGCTGATAGTTATATATATATTAATGAGTATAGTATTGATTAGTGTAGTAGCTAGCGCGCGCGGCGTGTAGTGTAGTATGTGTAATAGTGACTATCAGTGTTATTATGTATTAACTCAGGAGACTATCTACTTATCTGGTGAAATGTACTTGACTAACTACTATCTATCTGACTACTACTACTTAACGTAACTAGTGATGTTCTGCACTACTATTAATTATTATTATAATTCATTTACTCTCTATATATGTTACTTATTTTTTTGAGTAATAAATATTTTGACCTTGAGATTTGATACTCTATTAAAGTTTATTATTATGTACCTTTGATCGCTACTCTATAAATTTAATATACTCTCTATTTATTCTATAATCACAATTTTATATCACCATAATGAATATATAATTGAATACATAAGCTGAAATAGATCATAATAAATAATATATATTATATAAGTATTAAATAATAATAATATTAATATATTAATATAATAATAATAATAATGTATATAATTAATAATTTAATTATAAATTATAATATATATAATATAATATAATTATAAATAATTAATAATATTAAAATTATTATTTATATTATATAATAATAATAATAATATAATGAATAATAATAATTAAATTAATAATTAAATTAATTAATATAATAATTAAATCATAATTAATAATACATAATTCATAAATATAATAATAATAAATAAATAATGAAGCCTGTCATCATATATCTGACAATAAGAATTATTTAAGGCAGTACATAAATAAGGATTAATAAACTGTATCCTCACCGATTATACTCACATTATATAATAATTATATATATATATATATATATATATATATAAATATATATATATATTATTATTATATATATTATATATATATATTAATATATATATATATATATATATTTATATAATAAACCTATCGGTTGATCATAATACTAGTAATTGGCATTACAGCTACTTTCAGGTCGTATTACGCCGTATTGAAATTGAAGTTACGCATATTTTTAGAGAGAGAGAGAGAGAGATAGTAGGTAAGTCGTATGGAGTTAAGTAGTATGATATAGTAGATATAGATGAGTAGTATGATAGATATAGTAAGATGATGTAGATGAGAGATATTAATATATAAAGATGAGTAGTAGTATAAGTATGATAGTATATATATAGTATTATATGGATGAGTAGGATATAGATATATAGATAGAGTAGTATTACGAGAGAGAGTATATAAATGAGTATAAGAGTAGATAGTAAAGATATATAGTAGAGAGTGCCATGTAGTAACCTCCATTACGGACAATCCTGAGCTTATTGGGAGGGGTAATTAGTTGAGTTTAGCCATAATTCTAAAAAATGATATTTTTCAATTTTAAAACTAATGAATGTGTATTTGAACAGGTTTTGAAATGAGATAGAAGCAACGATGCCATCGTGTGTTTAGTTCTAATAAAAATTTGCTATCAATTAACGATATTATTCTATTAATGGAACGTTCTATCGGTTTTTCGAACAGAGTTTTAATTTTAATCTTTTATGTACATTCGCATAAAATCAAGATAAGGTATGATAACGTGTTAACTCAGGACAGATTTTCCTGTGTGTATTTAAGACAAAACTTAGCTATAAAAAGCCTAAACTTAAGGGTCCTAAAATAGAATTTTAAAAAATAAAAAAAATTGCAGTAGAGTCAATATAGGAAAGTTTTCCATTCGCTTAATAGGAAGAAGAATATAATGACTGGATTATCGTAATCTGACGACTAAAGCAGCAACCTGTGAAATATACTATGTGAGTAATAACCATCTAAAGTGTGTGAATATACCATGAGGTTTTCGGGCCTTCGGTAGATACCGATGGCTTGCTAGGCCTATGGCCGGAACTGGCCAAGATTATACTCTTTTCCATTTTATCTAACAGAGGCAGGGTATAGATACTAATAATTAGTTACATTTTACTGGTGAGTTATAATATGTCGTTTTAAGATTCTATTAGTTTTTCTTATCCCAAATCGATAAGGATCGTATTACTTGATAGGTTTTATATTTAATCTCAGATGAAAAAATTTACATAAATTAGAAACTTAATCTTCAGTTATTTGAGGTCTGTATTTATATCATTTTATTCAGCCACAGTACCTAAGCTCATATATAAATGGACTATTAATATAATAAGATTTTATTATTCAGTGTTATAATATAAGTTTTTATTTATATAACATATATATATATATTAAATTAAATATATATATATAATATATATATATATATATATTAATAATATTATACAGAAAAAAAATTTTTTTATAAATTAAATATTAATTATAATATATGTATTATATTATAAAAAAAATATTATTTAAGATCTAAGATTTGACTAATTGATTTTTAATTAATATATTATTATTATATAATTATTATTATATAGTATTAATATTTGTCGAGTTATTAATATATTATTATTTATATAATCTATGATTTCTTGTTTAAATAATATTACAGTATTATTATTTTAAATCTTAATTTATATGTAATTTAATATATTATAATAATTCATATACATTTTTACTCTCATATAATTTGCATTTATATTATATGTTCATATGATGAAGATTATACTTAAATAGTGTCCCCCCATAGTTGCATATTAACTATACTACCTTACATATCACTACTTAACTATCATTCTATATAGTATGACTTAATCATTTTAATAATATAGTACATCACTACTCATTATTCATACTAAACATCTACTTATACTCTTATAATACTAGTATCACCTATAGTTAATAGTTTTCTCGAGATACTATTATTATAATATACTCACTATTATAACTATTATATCTTAATAATAAAAACATGTTGAAAACATGGTGTACTTTACTGTCGATGCGGCAGTGACGTCACTAACAACGTATACATAAATAAAAGGAGTCTACACCTGCTTGATAAACATTTGGTCTTATCTAGTAGAATTATATACTTTGACGAGTGTCGGTTTTCTGGGAAAATAACTATTTCACTTTAATGGGGTACCCGCACGAGATAAGTAAATTTACCGGGCTCTAGATATATAATCTTGAATAAAGGCGAGGTTAATTAATATTATTACGAGGTGTTGTTTTACCAGTACGATCATATTTCACTGTTCCGAACCTTCTAACACAACACTAGAAGAAAACATTAACAAGTTAATACAACCCATTGATAAGCACACACACTGACACAAACGAAGCAACCTTAACGAGATGCGCAAGAAACACACTTCCCAATAATAAGACGCTAGAAATTGTCTGTTCTCGATCTTCGGCAGAAAATTATTCTGAACCAACTCAAATAGGGACAACACGACAGCAATTATCTTGCCTGTTTTGAAAGATAGGTCTTACGCCACGGAATTCACAACACCGCCATTGACACTTATATTCGTACTCTTCCTCTATTACACGATGCTTTCCTAACCACGTCCTTGTTTGTCAGCACGCGCCTCGCTGCCTCCCATTATACAGAAACTCACTTATACAAATAAATACACTATTACTCAACTATAACTTTCAACTAATACATATCTTAACTTCAATTTATTCACATATCACTGATAAATTTAAATAAAAAGTAATGATAAGTAAATTAATATTATCTATTATAATAGTTAATATAGGAAAAAAATGAAGTATTTCAGTAAGTATACAGGTATATATATCAACTAGTTATATTATTAAGTTAGGTACTTATAACATAGTAATAACCAGATCCCGTACATATACTCGGACTCACCGACTGCTAATTACTCACACAGTCACCGACTAGTGCCTACAGTAGGATACTTCTCCAAACTTAGGCAATTCTCGCACTAACCAAGATAATATTTCAACATCCTTACATGACATCATAAGACTAGCGGATATCATACAGATCGCTGAACCTGGACCCAACTAGGCACAGATGTAACCGCAGCAGCTCAATGTGGTCTTGAACTCATCTACGCCTACGACTCGCGATCAAACAGCTAGCACAGCACAGAGACACTCTGTTCGCTCCGTGCTCGCAATCATATCCACACCACACACACAACAGCGCAACCCACAACGTAAACTTCATCCCCCACGTCCACACTCTGAATGTGTGGTGTTGATATAATATATTCCATCCACAGGACAATTTATCGTGCTTCGCTTTAGTCTCGCATCGTGGGCGTAGTGGTCAAAACACTATACGCGTACTCATCTGCAGGGTTACAGGTTCATCACGTCCAGTCACATGTAGAAATTAACTTGTAATAGGGTCCATTATTTGAATAATATAATATATATATATTAATATATATATATATACTATATATAATATATAATATATTATTATATATATATATATTATAATTATTACTATATATATTAATATATCAATATAATATATATTAATATATTTATATATATATATAGATTTATAAAAAGTAATATATTATGCTACCTTGCCGTGGCTGTGTGTATGGGCTCCTATGTATGTTTCTAGGAAGAGGTATGGTGTAGTGAGTCGAATAAATAACGTATTAAAAAGACAATAATGGTCAATCTGAGACAACTTGATTTCTCATATAGCGCATCCGGATCTCTTGCAATGATATCGTCAAGACACCATATAATAAGCTTCGAACGTATCACTGTACGAAATTCGCAAAGTATAATTACTATTTTCTTTATGCGTCTATGGTGACGAGGAAATAGTTCAGCACGAATCGGATAGGTTTTTATATGCATAAAATTTCTATATAGAGAGAGATACGATATATGTAGAGAGAAGAAGATTTTTGCGGAGAAATTATTTTTGTGAATTGAATTCTCATTGGCAAAATTATCGTAAGTAAAATGACGAAATGATATCTCGGTATGGTATGAACGGTCGACGAAAGATCAGATAGTCAGTTGGATTCGTCGAGGATAGAAATAAAATAGTGTAGATTTCACGAGATAAAAAGAAAAAATATGAGAGTCGGGATCCTGGTTAATATATTGAGGATCCGGAATGCGGAGTCTGGAGTCACAGTCGAACGATGACGCTCATCGAATGAGAATATATTATTAGATGAGGTGTAATGATTGATGCGTATAGATTATATGAGGTACCAGAGGAGTACTAGATAGATTCGTAGTACGATATAGTCGTAAGTACACTAGTCCCTTGATACGATATAAGATCGAGTACTGAGGAGTATATCACTGATAGTCTAGGAGTCAGGTAGTTACTGAGTAGTCTCGAGGATAGTATATTATATAAGTAGACGTATGGATATATAGCTACTTATATATATATATACTATAATATACATGATCCTAACTCTGTATAATACTATTTAACCTAATTAGTATGATTGATGTACCTATATATATCCATATTATAATATACTTATATTACTAATTATTACTTCTTACTCTAACTAGAGGAAGTCAACAACTACTACAGCTAAGTGCTATAGCAAAATTCACTGACGATACCAATACTACTGGCTAGTACAACCACTAATTACTACTACCATTAGCATCATTATATTATTATATACTACTATATATACGCTTGCTACTCACTACACTTATATTAATACCTATAATTATATACTAAATATAATACCTAATTATATGACACTCGAATTGGAAAATTACACCCAGTGACTGGCCTACAGCTAGCACACCGAGCACCTGTATTCCACTATAATATATCATAACACTTACAACTATTATAATACTAATTATATATATATACTGTTTTTATATATACTATAGCTAACTATATATAATATTGACTAACTACTCATAGCCGATTACCATACTGATGCTACAGAAATTGGCTTACTATGTATGACTACCCGGATCACCACGATTCCGAACAACAGCGTGATACTTACTGCATTACACTATGAGTTTTAACGCTAGTTAATCGCATTCATCAAACATCTTACTTTCAGTACTGATACTCGCGCACTCTCATGTTCGCTATACACATGGTAAAATATTATGAGCTGTTCTTTTACTTATTGGTTAATATATATAATAACTCTTACAATATATAATATTTTCACACATTAAATTAGTCTTAAGCAGACCAACTCTAACAGAGCTACTATACTGACATTACCAGTGTAATGCGCCACTTTCTAAACACTATACAATAATAGTATATTTGGCACACGTATATACTAATATATGATGCTTATGTATTACTAACATAATATGATATTGCTTGATGTAGACGCTACTACCTTGATGGTGGGTAATTAGGCTTTTCCCCTAATATGCAACCTCTACATTGTATATATCAAGAGCAGGCATCTGAAATCACATTGGTTTTGGTATGGCTATCTCATTTATTGTAATCTCAGGGCATCTGTGTGTAATTGGAAGATGTTGTGTAGTCAGCTTCCAATTTCGAGACGCGCTCGCCGAGCTTGGATATGATTACAGGAGAGATAGAGTTAGCCACTCACTGAGAATAAATCCAAATTGAGAGTCAGGAGGATGCATCGATGAAAAAGCAGTGAAAAGAGACCGGAAGTAACAACCGCCACCGCGACCAGAATCGGAGCCTCGACACACCAGCACACATATATACAATTGAACCATATTTTCGTACAATAAACTTGTAAAGACCTAGGCCATTCCATATTGAGCTCCGCTGAAAACCAATACTTGATGTTTTAAATATTTTATAATGATCTTTAAACCTTAGTCCGTAAATATGTAATTCCCTCAAATGATTACTTTTTCCTTTCAATTTTAATACTATCACCATACATTGCGGCATAGTTGATGACCAAAGTCACTAATTATATACTACTATAGTACACGTCATGATAACTAACAGTAAAATACTTTATCAAATATACATATAATATTTATGTGAGCTCACATACCTATATTATATATAATCCTATGATATTATATTACTATATAATTTATTAATATATATAGTAACCTTTTACTATATATCCATATACAATCCCGTTCCTTATTAAAAAAAGCTGTAAGGCTATGCAAGATAATAATAATTAATAAGTAATCAATAATAATTAATGAATAATTAATAATAAGTATAATAATGATAAACTCATAATCAACTCAGACATATAATATAATAATACATACTACTACACTAGCCTAATAAATAATACATAAATAACTAAATAAATGAATGACTAAATATTAATAACCACCGATTCATTCTAAAATATAATTGAAACGAAATTACTGAAAGAGAGAATAATCGCAGAACCGAAATATTACAAAAAAAAAGTAATAAGATACATCACTTAGAGCACATACTGTATAAAACTTTATTAAATCAGTATATTCAGGGTGAGATAGATAATTTCAACCTATATCACCTCACACCACTATACCCATGTCTCCTCCCGAAAAATATATATTAAATATATACTTACCTGATTAGATTGTCAAATTAACAGAAATGATATAAAAGACTAGAACAAATTAATAGCAATTCAATCAGACTTGGGAGAATACTTGTACACATGTGTAAAAAAAAATAATAATAAAAAAATAACTAACAAAATTTGACGCACGACTCTACAACTTCTATGAATTAAAATAACAAAATATTCACAGAATATCTTACGACTAAAGCAATTACAATAAAATAACGCAAATTTATAATGGTTCTTCACTAGTTACCAATACTGTTCACATTAGCTTCATTTGTATAAATAAAATTAATTTATTTAATAATAATTTAGAGTTAATGGCTTTATATTAAAAGGCATAAAAAAAGGAAAAATAATAATAATTAATATAATAATAAATAATATTATAAAATAATTATAATATATAATAAAATAAGAATTAAATAAAATAAATATATAATTAATAATAAATTAATAATTATATATTAATAAAATACATAAATTCTATAATATATAAATAAATTGTGATAGTATAGACTTAGTAATAGACGTTGGTGTATAAGGTAATAATAATAATTGTGTAGATTTTATAATAATAATATAGATTATATATGTATATGATAAATTGGGTGTGTATGTGAATTATTCCGATATATGAATTAAAATAAAATGGTAAATAAAGAAAAATAAATAATTAGAAGATTCAATAAAAATAATCCATAATAATCACACAATGATGAACATTATTAATTATAGATGAAATAAAATAATAATAATACAATAAATAATATATAGAATGAAAATCATTTTGGCAGATTAATATTAATCAAATTATAATTATGAAGTCTATAAACTGTATAATCTATATGAGTTATTTTACTTCCATTACTTGAGAGTATCATATTATTAGCATTCAGTGTACTTACATATTATTATTTTATTATGACGGCGTATTCATATTGATTGGTTATGTATCATAAAGTATTCTGAAATTTTGCACCATAAATTAAATGTGATACCGATTATTAAATATATTATATGATATCGTTATGATTCATATTATTCAGTGAGCAATTTATTATTTTATTCCATCTCACTCTTTCATTTATGTTATTTATTATTATAGAGACCTGTTATAATATGTGATTAATTTATTGATTCAATTCATAATTAATGCTATTTGATATAATTGTACTC
>JABUQX010012435.1:0-5000 GCA_015478945.1 Trachelipus rathkii
TTCACCTCTATTGGTAGTGGCCAAAAAGAATTCAAACAAACCAAGAGTCTGTATAGACTATAGGTACCTGAACTCTTTCAGCGTCCCAGATGTGTACCCATTGCCCTCAATAGACGAGATATTTTCGTCCCTAGGAGGCAGTACCATTTTTACTAGTTGTGACTTAATAGACGCGTACCATTCCCTCGAAGTCGAGGAGGAAACACAGAAATTAATGGCTTTCCGTACCAGGAAAGGATTATTCTGCCCAACCAGATTATTATTTGGGCACCGAAATGCCCCAAGTACCTATGCTAGAACGATGCAAGTCGCGTTGAACCATTTATTAGGACCTATCGCTCAAGTATATTTAGACGATGTCTTAATCATGGGTAAAAATAAGGCAGAACATTTTGAAAACTTAAAGAAAGTTTTTACTGCGTTTAGAGAAAACAAATTAAGAGTTAAATTGACAAAATGTCATTTTCTACAAACTTCAGTACTATATTTAGGATTTAAGATAGGAAGAGACGGAATTTCACCAGATCCAGCGAAGATAGAATCAATGAAGAGTTTCGTCCCTCCAACAAGTGTTAAGGAAACACAATCCTTATTAGGATTTTTCTCGTATTTTCGCTTTTTAATTAGTGATTTTGCACTAATTGCGAAACCATTATATAACTTAATAAAAAAGAATGTTAAGTTTGAATGGAAGGAAGAACACCAAAAAGCATTTGAACTCTTAAAAGAGAAATTGGTTGTTCAACCTCAGTTAACTTTTCCAGATTATTCCAAGCCATTTTTTATAGGTACAGACGCCTGTGACTACGGAATAGGAGGAGTACTTTACCAAATGTTGGACGATGGCAAAGAAAAGCCATTATCGTTCGTTTCAAGAGTGTTAAGAGGCAGTGAACTAAACTATGATACCATAGAAAAGGAATGTTTGGCTGTTGTCTTTTCACTTCAGAAGTTTAAAAATACGGTGTTTGGTTATCCCATCACCATATTAACTGATAACCAACCTCTCTGCTTTATCTTCCGTAATAAGCAGCAGACTGGACGGTTGGCCCGATGGAATTTATTTGTTAATAGTTTTTCACCAACTATTAAGTATAAGACAGGAAAAACAAACATACCGCCTGATTATTTGAGTAGGCACCCAGCGAAAGCTCCAAACGTTTATTTCTTTAAAGGAGAAAAGAAACCGATGCTACCAAGAAAAGATTTTATTTTAACGAAAGAAACTTTTAATAGGGAACAAGAAAATTGCCCTAGATTAAAAGAATTAGTTAAGTGGGCTAAAGAAAACCCTAAAACTTATCCACATATTTTCCATAAGAAAGTATTGTACTATGCAACCAGAAAGGAACCTTATGTAATACAGGTCCCAGATAGCATGATCTACTCAGTGATTGATCATTGCCATTCTTCACTTGGAAGTGGGCATGGAGGACAGCAAAGGACTGAAAAGCGAGTTAGAGAAAGATACGTTTTTCCTCATCTAAGTAAGTTAGTAAAGGAGTACTGTTCCCAGTGCGTGTCTTGTGCTAAAGTTAAAGGTCCTAGGCCTCCAAAAGCAGAAATTAACAGATGGCCTCTTCCTTATACTCCGTTTTCCAGAGTACATGTGGATAGTATAGGAAAACTTCCCACATGTTCAATTTCAGGTGCCAAACACATTCTCGTCTTCAGAGATGTTTTGACTCGCTATTGCGAGTTAGTCGCCTGTAAATCAAGAACAAGCCAAGAATTTGCTCAAGCTTTACAAGAAAGAGTAATATGTCGGCATTCGAGCCCAGAAATTTTAGCCTCGGATAATGCCCCAGAATTCACCTCAGCTGCCTTCAAAGAGCTATGTAAAGCTTGGAGGATAAAAAAGGTTAATATTCTGCCCTATAAACCAAGCCAAAATGGGGTAGTTGAAAGATTGAATGCGGATATAGAAAATTTCCTCCGTCATTTTGTAAAAGACAATCATAGAGATTGGTCAAAATACTTATCTTTTGCTCAAATAGCAATTAATACATCGTATAATCGATCAATTGGATCATCTCCACATTTCGTCCTGCATGGATATATAAAGAGACTTCCCTACGAGATGCCTGACTATGTCTCTCCATTTACAAATAAATCTGAAAATAGAAAATTCATTTCAGATGAGGTAGATGTCGTAGTGGAAAGAATGGAAGCAATAAGAGACTTAGCAAGAGAAAGTCTAGAAAAAGAAACAATTAAAGCTATGGAACAGCAGCACAAACATGCCACACAAAGAGAATTAAAAGTGGGCGATTATGTTTTTGTGAATGCTATAAAGAAACCAGAACAAAGTTCTAAATTAAATAGAAGATTTGAAGGACCTTTTATTGTGAATCAAATAAAAGAGCCAAATAAGCTTATGCTTTCATGTTTAAATTCAACGAAATTATTTCCGGTTCACCGGGATAATGTAAAGATAATTCCAGTAGAAAAGATTACAGAATCTCACTTTTCTTTTGATAATGATGAGATTTGGAATCCAGATGCTATTCAAGAAACATTGGATTCCCCAAAAGATACAACAGAAAGAACAAGAATGGAACCTGAAGAAGTTTACCAACAGGAAGATGATCAAGAATCTCCAACCACTTCTTCGTGGATTCCCCCTAATTTTTATGACGAACAAAACGTTCTACCAGAGGATTCAACACAAGAACAACAGAATCCTGTAGTAGAAACACAAACTTCTTGTAACCAAATAATACCTGATACTCCTCAAGGAAGTAGATTGATGAATTCTACTCCCCAAACAAGAACTCAAGTAAGAGGATATAGACCGTCTCTATCACCAATCAGACAAGAGGATTCATATATTTCAGACAGTTCTGAACATGAGGAACAGCCTGTCATTGCAGAAGTACAAGAGGATACTGTGGTAACACCACTTGCAGAAGAAACTGTAGGGGAAAATGTGCCAAGTTCCGCTGAAGCACTTCCCAAAGATGATGTGGTAACACCTCCAGAAGAAATTATGGATATATCAACATCTGAAGGCCCAAGAGATGATAGGAAAGAAGATCCGTCGTATAGACCTCACCAGCAATTCAGAGGTCCGAGGGATGTGGAACCGAGGGTTACAAGAAGCCAAACAAGGCAAAGAGAGCATGAATCTCCTCCACCTCTACCACCAAGAACTGATAAAACAACAAAAGAGTCGTCTGAACCAGAGTTAAAGAGACCTCCAGTTGTTTTGCCATTAGAGATGACTAGAAGAGGAAATAGGCTCCACTACTTGCCTCCTAAGAGTTAAATCTCTTAAACTTTGTAATAATTTTTGTAAATAAATTCTTAGATTTTATTTTATTTTATTTGTGTTCATAACCTTTAGGTTTAAGTTTGTATTATGTCATATCACACAAAATACACAATTTTACACTTTTCTATTCATCATCATTTAGTATAAGTATACATATTTTTATTATGTCCGTTACGAATTCGGAAAATTTTTTTTTTGCCCCCAGGGGTCATTCTTTTCTTTTGAAACTAAAAAAACCATAAAAAAATAGAAAAATTCATTTTACGAAACGTTTATATACTTTTATTTTTTATTAGTAACATTATTTTTTTTTATTATTATTTTTTATTTTAAAAAGAAAACAAAATAAAAATCGAAAAATTTCGTTTTAATATTAGAATAATAAAAATATAATCAGAATTGTTTATTTAATATTAAGAATCTTTTTAATTTTAATTTTAATTAAGTATTAGCCTTAAGCTATATAATCAGCTTGCTTTTATTAATATTAAGAATTTTTTAATTTTGATTTTAATTCAGAATTAGCCTTATGCTATATAATCAGCTTTTCTTAATATTAATTAGCCTCATGCTATATAATCAGCTTTTATTAATAGTAAGAATTTTTTAATTTTTAATTTTAATTTCTTTATAATCAGAATGTTAATAATTTTTAAGTTTTCACTTAAAGCTTACTTAGTTTTAGTTTAATTATCAGAAACCTATCAAACTTGATTTCATTTTATGAAGTTTATTTTATTTTTAATTATCAGAAACCTATCAAACTTGATTTCATTTATAAAATTTATTATCAGAAACATATCAAACTTGATTCAAATTTTAAATTGTAAATTAATATATTTCAAGTAAATTAACAGAGAACTATCAAACTTGATTCAAATTTTAAAATTTTAAATTAATGTAATTCTAGTATAATTAACGGTAACTTTAAAAGAATTTAATACATTTAATTAATTATTTTAATTTTTCTTTAATGAAACGGCGACCGAACTTATTAAATAAAAGTAATAATCATTTCAGGCTGAAATGAAAATGTTACATCCAGTTTTTGCATTACTTCTTTTACCTGCAGTCTTATCCATCTCCACTAACATTAATGAAGAAACAAGAGTACTGCCAGGTATCATTTTGTATCACTCCGGTGAAGTAAATTTTATTGAAGGATATCTTGACTTGATTGTATCTTTAGAATGCCCATCAGAAATTAAAACTACTATCTTTAGAACCACTAAAATGATAGATACTTTAAAAGATAAATTTTTACCTGCATTTAATGATAATTTTATTAATATTTCCATAAATCAAAGAGCACATAAATGGGAATTTCAACTCATTAAAATTAGAACTAAAGTAATATCCCTTAAATTAGCTGAAATTAAAAGCTTACCATGGATTCACTCCCAAACCAAATACAAAAGAGCTGCTTTCGAATTGGGAGGAGACATTCTTAATATTTTATTTGGTACCGCTACTGACAAACAAATTAAATTTTTAAGAAAAAAGATAAATATATTAGGAAACTTTGCGAGTACCTCAAATTTATTAATTAATGAACTTAAAGAACAGTTAAAGTCAAATACCCGAACATTATCAGAATTTCAAATTAACTTACAAAAATTAATTGAATTTCAAAACAGATCACTTGCAACCCATAACATACTTAACCAGTTGGGAAGCATAAAATCATTACTTACATTAGTTGAACATTCAGTTAACAGTATTACAA
>JABUQX010012435.1:27500-30000 GCA_015478945.1 Trachelipus rathkii
TCGTTCTGTACGGCTTTTTAAGTCTAGGTTATGATAAAGTTTGGTTAGGTACACATAGTTTCATATATATATATATATATAATATAATAAATATATATATTATAAATATATATATATAATATATTTATATATATTATTATATTATATTATTATATATTATATATCGAAAATCGAAGTAGTTGTTAATTTTTTTTTTATATATATAAAATATATATATTATATTTTATATATATATATATATATATATATATATATATATATAATATATATATATATATATATATATATATATATATATATATATATATTATATAATATATATATATATATATATATATATATATTATATATATATTATATATATATATATAGTATATATATATATATTATATATATATAATATGATTTATAATTTAATCGTGTCTACTTAACCACACTTTACCTAACCTAGCTTAAAAGCCGAACACTAGATTTGATCATCGTTACCCCAAAACGAAACTAACCTAAGATGGATTGTGCTTCGGACACGTTTTACGTAACATAGAATAATTTTTTTTAAGTAAAAAATTATTATATGTTTAATATATAATATAATAAATAGAAGAAATTACAAGAAAAATGATCATTATATATATATTTATATATATATATTATATATATATATATATATATATATATATATATATATATATATATATATATATTTTACATATATATATATTATATATATATAGTGAAAGCTTACTTTATAAATTTTAAAACCCTTGAACAGCTTCCAAAAATGTTCACAAATCGATCTTGTCTAATATATTTCTTAAAAAATTGATAATACATTATTATTTATATATTTATACAGATATTATAGACCATCAGTATGTTGGGAATACTAAAGCCTCCCTGTTAAGAGCTGTATATTTTCCTAAAGATTGTAAAGTTATAAGATTTCCTAATGTTCACTATTTGCCTCTGAATAAAACCCATCTGAGTTCGATTCGCATTTATATAAGAAACCTTGAAGGTAATCCATATCCATTCACAGTTGGGACAGCAGTGCGTAAAGTACACATAAGAAGGAAGCTCCTGTAAATAATAATAATGGAAAGGGAAAGAGTCTTCAGGGGTTCAGGAATGCAGAGGGGGTATGGTTTAGGTGGATTTTTGCTTCGTTGTTCCGTCGAGCTATACCATTGTTTAAATCAGGAGGTAAATACATCGCTAGAAAAGCAGCGAGGACGGGCCAAGACACTATCAAGGACATTATGGGTGGTGTAGACCCTCGTTCTGCTGTAAAACGTCGACTAGCCGATGTTTCAGATGAAATGTTAGACGATGTTAAACGAAAAATACGACGCAAGATGACTGGTCAAGGTGTAGGTCGTCATAAAAAAACCTGTAAAGAGGAATTTGAAAGGCCGTTAAAGAAAAAAATGTATTGATGTGTTTGCTATTTAATAACAGTGATAAGTGGTAACTTTTACATAAATAATAATAGCTCGCAACTATTTCGTATATAAGAAATGCTCAAACATATCTCTCCTCATTATACGTCAAGCGATTGTACCAGCAATATGCATTTCCTCCATCCCTCTAGCACAGACTGTTGTTAGATTGAATTGAACCTCTTTTCCGTGAATTCTACACAGATCAGTGTAAGTGAATCCAATTTTATTAGTATTAACCCAATTCATGCATTCACCAATACGGATGTACCTCTTGAGTTCAATATCCTAGGCACTTCTGACCAGTTTCTTGATCATTCGAATGTGTTTTTATATTTGAAGGCTAAGTTAGTAAACGAAAATGGTTCAGATCTCACAGGCACCGAACACGTAGTGTACACCGAGACAAATTTCCTGTATACGTGTTTTAATCAACTTTAAGTGTTTTTAAATGAAACATCTCTAGGGGCATCAGCTGCAAGTTACCCTTATCGAAGTTATGTTGAAACTTTACTAAATTATTCTCAAGATGCGAAGGAGTCTCACCTGCAATCATGTGGATATTACAATTTAAAATTTGTAGAGAAACATGGACAACGCTTCTAAATCTAAAAAAATAACCCCTACGAATCTTACGGCCGTGTAAACGGCGATATATTCTCACAGGAAAGACTTATTCTACCATCAGTGGACACCCGTATCAAGTTAACTAGATCTACACTACAATTTGCGCTTAATGTCCAAAGCAGTTTTGGAACAACGTCTACCGCCCCAAAACATATTTTCAAATTACTGGATGCTTATCTTTATGTACGTAAAGTGAAATTATCTCCCAGTAAACATATGGAAATTTAGAAATCTCTTTCGACCGATACAGCAAAATATCCAATCAAGAGAATTGGGACTAAAATTTTTAACTTTACCCAATTATTATCGAGTATTAATATACTTAACATCGTCAATGATAGCTCACCTCAGAAAGTAATAATAGGAATTATAGAACACCAATCTTATTCTGGAGACTATGGGAAATTTGCAAATTTGTGCCAAATTTTCATTTA
>JABUQX010012435.1:45000-47290 GCA_015478945.1 Trachelipus rathkii
GCATTAGTAAGAATAACTGCTACAGCATACAATGTATCAGCTTAGCACAGTAAGTAGCTAACATGTGCCACATGCATAACCTTGACCTTACCTACTTTTCTATCATTTCTAATATCACATCAATGTAAATTTAACATTATAAATATATTTAAATTAATCTAACAAAATGTATCATAATGCTATCCCATCTCATCATACTGACCAACGATAATGCTAGCATAAAAAAGTTTGAACGTCAATAAAGCTAACATAAGCATAACCCTGGACAAGAACATAATGTTGGCAGTATTATTCGTATGTAAGGTATCTCAGGTATGATATGGAACATTATGTTCTTTGTCCAGGTTATGTTATGTTAGCTTTATTGACGTTCAAACTTTTTTATGCTAGCATTTATTCGTTGGTCAGTATGATAGATGGGATAGATTATGATACATTTTGTTAGATTAATTTAAATATTATAATGTTAAATTAACATTGATGTGATATAGAAATGATAGAAAAGTAGGGTAAGGTCAAGTTATGCATGGCAATGTTAGCTACTTTACTGTTGCTAAGCTGATAACATTGTTAATGCTAGCAGTTTATTCTTACTAATGGTATGCTAGGTATGTTATATTTTGTATAGTAATGAATGAGTTTGAAATGTTAAGAGAAGATTGTAGGTTGAAACTTTGAATATTTGTTAATTTACTGCTTTAGGGTCAATTATGAAGCTTCAAATATGACTTAAAGCATTAGATTAATAGATCATTAGATAATGTATGGGTGAGAGAGGTAAGGTGGGTAGTTGCTTAACTGCTTTACTACTTTAGGGTCATTTATCTTTTACATTTTACAATGATATTTTATTCAATAAGGTTATGTTTATGCTATGTTATACAAAAATGAAGGTTCAAATATGACTTAAAACAATATATCAATAGATCAACAGATCATGGATGGGTGGGAAGGCCAGGGTGGATAGTTGGCCTTTCTGCTTTACTATACTGCTTTACGGTCAGTATTCTACTACGTATTTTGTTCCAAAGAACTTATTTTCATGTTATGTTATAAAAAGACAAAAAAAAAGGTGAAGTGAACTTGAAAGCAAAGGTCAACATAGATGCAATAGAGTCATGGAGTTGTGGAGGGATAGTGTATACTTTGCTTTACTGTTATCTAATTTAACTGTCTTTAGGTCATAACTTGTAAATTTTACTGTGATATTTTATTCAATGATTTATTTTATGTTATACAAAAATGAAGGTTCAAATATGACTTAAGGCAATTGATCAATAATAGATCATGGATGTGTGGGAAGTGTAGGATGGATAGTTTGCTTTACTACATTAATGATTTACTGATTTACTGCTTTTCTGCTTTAGGGTCAGTCAAACTATTACACTCAATAATGATATTTTAACTCAAATAACTTATTTTTATCTACGTTTGTGCAAAATAATTAAGTTAATTACGAATTTATTCTATTATTCCACTGACTTTAATCATTTAATGAATAGCTCATTACGGGAGGTTGAGAGGTGGTGGGTGTGGTTGCGTTACTGATTTACCGTTTTTACTACATTTTTTGGGTAATCTAAAAAGGCAAATTTTGTTTACGTTAGAAAGATAAAAGAAATTTTTTTTCTGCAAAAACAAAATATTTTAAAACAAATAAAAATTAAAAATAAATAAAAGGTTTTTAAGCAAATATAATAGATTTTTTTTATTAACTAAAATAAGAAAATAACTAAAATTTGAAAAATAAATAATTTTTTAAATAAATAAATTTAAAATAATTATATAAGAAAATTTTTTTTAAAACAAAATTACTATTTGAAATATATAAAATTAAAAAATAATAAAAATTTGAAAAATATATATTTTTAAATAAACAAAAAAGAAAAAGAATAAATGTCAAATAAAAACTTATAAAAAATAAAGTCAGAAAAATAAATTTAAAGTTCAACTTAGATTAAAAATTTAGTGTGCGTTTATAAAAAGAAAATGAGATTTGAAAAATATAAATGTCACATTCAACCTTTAGAAAACGAAGTATCTTTGTGCGATGCAATATAAATGACGATCTGTAAATGTTTGAACAGAATCAGTCATGTGAACAGTAAGTCTGTAGTAGGTTAAGATAGGCAATGTACTGAGAAAGATAGTTAGGATGAGAGAGAGGCCGTTATATAATAAGCTCTTTATGCTAAGATTCATATATATTGTGCGACATATGGGTAATGTATGTTGTACTTAATAATGCATTCATTCCATTTTAAGAGTAAACCCATTGTACGGTAAAACC
>JABUQX010012436.1:7500-25000 GCA_015478945.1 Trachelipus rathkii
TATTTATATACTATTATTTGTTATCATTACTATTTACTATTAGGAATTATTATTATTATTTATTATTATTTTTTATTATTATTTTTTATTATTATTATCATTATTCATTATTATAATTATCATTCATTTATTATTATTATTTATGACTATCTTAATTATTAATTTTCATTATTACTTATTTTTATTACTATTTATTTTTGTATTATTCAATTTATTTTTTATTATTTATTATTTAAATATAAAATTTTTATTTTATATTATTTAATTATAAAAATTTTATTCTTGTTATGATCATGTGTGGTTTTTGGAAGATATAAAATATTATATTATTATTATTATATAATATTATTATATTATTATTATTATTATTATTATTATTATTATTAATTATTAATATTATTATTATAATTATTATTATTATTATTATTATTATTATATTATTCACTATTAGTACTTATTTATTATATTATATATTATATCTATTATATATTATGTATATTATTATATTATTATATTTATCTTATTATTTATTATTATTCTTAATGCATTATTATTATTATTATTATTATTATTATTATTAAATTATTAATATTATTATTATTATTATATTATTATTATTATTCACCATTATTAATATATTTTATTTACTAATTATTATTAATTAATTATTATTACTATATATTGATTATTATATTATTATTATTAATAATTATTATTAATCTAATTTATTATCATTATATTAATTATTATTATCATTATGTATATACTATTATTATTATTTATGTATTGATATATTATTATTATTATTCTATAATTATTATTATTATTATTATTATTATTATTATTAATTATTAATTATTATCTATTATTATTATTATTATCTATTATTAAATTATTAATATTATTATTATATTATTAAAATATTATTATTATTATATATTATTATTTATTTTTAACTAACTAATAAAACATTATTATTATTTATCTTTATTATTTTTATC
Organism: Trachelipus rathkii; assembly: GCA_015478945.1. Lineage (NCBI taxonomy): Eukaryota > Metazoa > Arthropoda > Malacostraca > Isopoda > Trachelipodidae > Trachelipus > Trachelipus rathkii. The sequence goes on from JABUQX010012436.1 coordinate 8,502, forward strand.
TATTGTTATTTATTTAATTATTATTTATTATAATTAGTTATGTATTATATTATTATATTATTATTATATTAATTATTTATTATTATTTATTATATTATATTATTATTATTATTATATCTTATATTCATCATTATATGTCATATAATATATTATTATTATTATTGATTATTATTATTATTATATTATTATTATTTATTAATTATTATTTTATATATATTTATTATATTACTTATTATTAATTCTTATTCTTATTACTTATTCTTATTCTTATTCATTATTTTATTCTTATTCTTATTATTATTATTATTAAATTATTATATATCTTATTATTATTATTATTATTATTATTATATATAAATTTATTCATCTACTTACTATATTATCACAATATTATATCTATTATTATTTATTATTATTATTATTACATATATTTATTATTAATTATATTATTCATTATTATTTATTATATTCATTATTATTATTAATTATTCATTAATTTATATTAATATTATTATTATTATATATTTATTACATATTATTACTTTTATTCATTATTACATCTTCTTATTATTCTCTCTATTTATTATTTCTTATTATTATTATTATTACTTATTATTATTATTATTATTATTATTATTATTATTATTATACATACAATTATTTATATTATTATTATTATATTATTATTATTATTACATTATTAGAGTATAGTAGTAGTAGCTAAGTTAGTAGTAGTAAATTTTTAATATTAATAATTAACATAACATTATTATTATTATTATTATTACTATTATTATTATATTAATTATTATTATTATTATTATTATTATTATCTATTATTATTTATTTTAACTTATTATTATTATTATTCATTATTATTATATTATTCATTAATTAATTTTATTATTATGTACTTACACATACATTCATTCTTAATTAGTTATTATTATTATTATTATATTATTAAATTATTATATTATATTAATTATTATTATATTATTATTATTATTATTATTATTATTATTATTCATTTTTTTATTACTTATTATTAATCATTATTAATTATTATTATTGATTATCTAATTTTTATATTATCTATTATTATCTATATTATTAATTAATTATATTCTATTTATTATTATTATTATTAAATTTTAATTATTATATATCTATTATATTTTATTATTATTATTCTATCAATAACTTATTATTATTATTATTTATATAAAATTATTTAATATTATTTATTATTTATTATTTGTTATTTTTTTCATTTATTATTTATATTATTTTTTATTTATTTATTCCTTTTAGGTGCTATCTATATAAATTTTTCATTAATTTATTTTATATTTAATTTACATATTATTTTATTATTTATTATTTAATTATTTATTATATTATTTTTTATTTTATTTATTTTTATTATTTATTATTTATTATTTATTATTTATTATTTATTATTTTTTATTTATTATTTATTATTTATTATTTATTATTTATATTTATTATTTTATTATTTAATTATTTATATTTATATTATATTATTTATTATTTATTATTTATTTTATTTATTATTTATTATATATATATTTATATTTTCCTCGCGTATCAAGTATTCTTCCAGATACTTAATAGTTCTTAATTTTTTATTGTTTATTTTTATTGTTTTTGTTTATTGTTTATTTGTTTATTATTTTATTTATTATCTATTTTTTTGTTAACGAGTAATTTAATATCTTCATTTACTTTTTTTCTTTATCAGATCGCAAGAGTGTTTTTGTATTTCTTTTCTCGGCTTCATTCTTTCTTTATTTGAGATTTGATTTTAATCTGAAAAGATCTCGGTTTGCAACGGGCGAAATAAGAAACCAGCTTCTGTAAGTACTAGAGATAGATAAAATTCACCAAAGTGAATAACTCAATACTGAATCAATCATTAACTGATTCAGATCTGTTCATTTTTTACCTTTCAATTGTAAATTGTTCGTATATCATATATAATATCAATAGATGATATATTATAATATTAATATATATATAATATATATCTATAGTATTTAATATTAATAGTATATATATATATATAATATAGTATATATATATTTATATTATATATAATATATACTATAATATATATTTCATATTGAGTATAGGTATATTAGTGTAGTGGTGAGGTTATAGTTGGTTAGAGTGTTAGTATTTTGAGGTGTGGTGAGGTTTGTGATTAATGAGTGGAGTTGTTGTGTGGGTTTGGTGTTTGAGGGTGTTTTTTGTTTGGTTTGATTATGTGTTTGGTGGAGATTTGGTGTGTGGTCTGAATAGTATTATCAGAGAGCTAGTTTTCTATGATTGTTGGTGTGGTGTATTGAGTTTTAGATATGTAGGTTTGGAGGTAAGTTGTTTGGGTTGTAGTGGTACGGAATCTGGTAAGTCTAAGTAAAGTTGGTATAGGTGTGTTGCGGATATGTTTGGGGTGTTATATAGGTTATAACTATATATATATATATTATAATAATATATATAAAAATATATATGTAATACTAAAAAATATATATAATTATATAAAAATGAATAATATATATATATACAAACATATATATATATATATATATATATACATATATATATATATAATCATAAACATTATACTAATATTATTATACTACTATATTATATATATATATTATTATATATATATATATACCTAACTTATAATATATTATAATAATATATATATTTATTATATATATATAATTTATATCATATATATATATATATTATATATATATATATATTATATATATATATAGTATAATTATATATATATATATATATATAACATATATATATATATTATATTTATATATATATATATAATACATATATACTATTATAATATAATATTATATATATAATATATATATAATATATAATATATATATATATATTATATATATATATATATGAATATATATTTATATTATAATATATATATATATATATATACATATATAAATATCATTATATATATAATATATATAATAATTATATATATATATATAATATATAATATATTATATATTATATATACTAATATATATAAATTATATATATATATATAATATAGTATATATGAGGTTGATTATAGGTATTAGTATATGATTATAATATATATAAATATATATATCGATGGAACGCGGATGTCAAAAATTGACTTGTTTGCGGATGCGGATGCTTAAAGAAGGAAGAGGAATCGCGGATGCTTAAAAAGTCAGACTGAGGATCGCGGAAATGCGGATGTTTACTCTTTGAAGTTTTAATTAAAATTCTCTCTCTCTCTCTCTCTCTCTCTCTCTATATTATATATATATATTTGGATAGGATATACGATACGTATTGTAGGTTTATTGTATATATATATAATATATATATATATATATAATATATATTATATATATATATTATATATATTATAATATATATTATATATATATTAAGGGATGTACCGATAGTATCGGTATCGGTATCGGCAGTATCGGCCAATTTTCTTGGTATCGGTATCGGCTAATATGACCGATACTTGGCCGATACTTCTTACTTTTGGGTGAAGAATTATGAGAAACTTTTAGTTTCAATAATAAATCTAGTTTCGATATATAAAAGGTTCTAATAAGGATATCCTTAAGCTAGCTGAAACCATACAAGAATGGCATCCCCGACGGTGAACCATTTCTAGAATGCATTTAAGTAGTATAACCGAGGAGCTTGCTCGCGTGACAAAAAAAAATGATTCACAGAAGTTGAAGCTGCCTTATCAGCTACCCCTGGCAACAGCACTGGTAGAGACGATGGTGGCTTTTCAGCAAATAAAACCTAATGAAGATGAAGAAGATTTGGACATGTTAGACTTTGATAAGTTCATGGCCACAATTGCATTGACATCTCATTCACCTTCAAAGGAATCACACCAAGGAACCTCATCGAAAAAAACTGAAGAGACAGTCATCAAGGAGTAAAGATAATTCAAATTTGCAGTATGTGAAAGAGGAAATGAGGCTTATGGAAAACATGAAATGCTGCCTACAAAAGAGAATTCTTTGGTGTAGTGACATGAAAATGAGCCAAGGTTTCCATTATTATCAGTGCTTGCAAGCAAATATTTATCAGCCCCTCACTCATCAGTCGAGAGCGAGCGTATTTTTAGTATAGTGGGAAATGTAAACGCCCCTAAAAGGAACAGGCTCTAGCCAGATACTAGTGAAAGCTTAATGTTTTTACATCACAATTTACGAATTTTTAAATTTGAGTATTGAATGATATCCATCTTTTTCTTAAAGGAGTATATTATTATTATTATGTCATGTTTGATTTTTTTTTTACAGCTGTCACCACCACTCACGGGCAGAGCCCTATTCAAGGAGGGGTTGTTGCACGCCTCAGAAGCCACCAACTAACTCAAATTACGCAGATGAGCAGGCTTTGAAGTGAGGGAGATTAAATTCAGCAGGAAACACAGAAGATGGAAGAGAATTCCACAGAACAGAGGTGGCAGGAAAGAAGGAAGCACTGAAGCGAACTACCCTGGAGTTAACGATATCAACACAAAACTCATGCGCAGACACAGCACCCCTTGTGCTACGAGGACGTCGTAAAGGTGGTGGCACGCGAGTGATAAGTTCCCTCGAGCACCTGCCGCTGCGGTACCTATAGAAAAGAGATAAAACACCAACATCGCGCCGCAAAGATAGAGAGGTCAAGTGAAGTGGAAAGTACGGAACAGTTAATAAGTCTTTTGGCCTTTGACTCGACACTATCCAAAAGCCGGATGAAACCAAAACCCCCGCAGATATGAGAGCAGTACTCCATACAAGGGCGGATGAGGCCTTTGTATAGCTGGAGTAACTGAGAAGAGGAAAAAAAGTCTCGTAGTCTAAACAGAACTCAGTTTCTTTGAGGCTGCATTAGCAACCATTGTGATGTGAGGTTTCCAAGACATTTCTTTGTTTATGTTAAGGCCAAGGATATTTAAATTGTTAACAGGAGAGACGAGAAAACCGTCGAAAGAGATAGAAAAGTTAGGTGTTTTAGAGAGGGAGATTTGTAGAAGTTGGGTTTTTAAAGAATTAAATTTCACAAGATTGAGACGACCCCATCCGAATATTCTATCAATATCAGCGAGAATAGAATCGGAAAGATTAAGACGAGAGGCAATTCTAGAAACAAAATAGGGATCAGAATTGAAATGAGTTGAAGAATGAAGGGTCGAGTCATTAGCATACGAGTTTGTATAGTTAGATGTGCAGGGGAGAAGATCATTAATGAAAAGTAGGAATAAAGTAGGAGATAAGACAGAACCCTGAGGAACACCACTATTGACAGAAAAGGAAGATTAGGAAACCCAAAAGAGAATGAGGAAACCCAAAAGAGGGGAGCTTGGAGAGCAGTGACGCGTGCCATACCCGGTCAAATGCTTTCGATTTTTTCAAGCGCCACCACGCAAGTCTCCCCGTAATTCCTAAGGGCGGAAAACCATAAATCAGTAAGATAGGAAAGTATATCGCCTGTAAACCTCGAGCGCCGAAAGCCGTACTGGCGATCGCAAAGAAGTGAGTGAGATTCCAGATGATCTAAGAAATGAGAGTTGAGAAAGGTTTCAAAGATTTTAGATAGAATACTAGTGAGAGCTATAAGGGCGATAGTTAGAAGGATCAGAGCGGCTTCCTTTTTTCGGAATCGGTTGGACATGTGCGTGCTTCCAACACTGAGAGAAAGTGTTAGTAGTGTTAGTATTAAGACATAGAGAATATAGTTGAACGAGGGGCGGGGTCAGCATGGAAGCACATTCCATCGAAATTCGGGGAGGAACGCCATCTGGGCCACCCGCCTTCCTAACGTTCATAGATTTCAGGAGTTCATGCACCCGATCAGAAGTAATCACAGGTAAAGGCATAGGCACATCTGAGAAGGAGAAGAGGCTAAGAGGAAGCCGAATCGTCTAGGTTGAGTTTAGAGGATAAATAGTAGGCCAAACAGAGATGTGCCTTTTCAGTTGGAGGAATTAGCAACAGAACCATCAGATCGAATAAGAGGAGGAAAGGCAGATTTACAGAAATTGTTAGAGATGATTTTGGCAAGAGGGCAGAAAAATTTGTCAGTAGGAGAACCAAGGAGGTTAGCGCACTTTCGTTTTGATGAAAGCCCGCTTTGCTCGTCGAAGAGTACCCCTGCAACGATTTCTAGCTGAATGAAAATTAGCAAGAGTGATAGGAGAACGAGAATTTTTCCACTCCCGATACGGACTGTCTCTAGCCTGAATTTCCAGAGAACAAACACGACCGAACCATAGATTATGAGAAGAGAAAGATTAAGTCGAAGAAGGAATGAACCTGCTCATCCCATCAACGATTACAGCTCCCACCTTATCGGCAGAAGCCGAAACGTCACCAGAGTCAATGCAGTCATTCCAATTATAGTTAACGTAGAAGCGATGCAAGGCCCCCCAATCGGCGCGATTAAAGTGCCAGAAGAAAAGCGTAGGGCAGGATGGAGTTGTTGGAGAGAAAGTATTAAAATTAAGAGATATAAGGCTGTGGTTCAGATTTACCAATAGGAGCGAAGCTAGTTGGTGTATTATAGAGAGAAGGACTAGTGGTGAAACATAGGTCAAGTGTGTTCAAGAATTGGTTGGGATGATCTGGAATGTGTGTGGGTTCTTTAATTAGTTGCTCCAGATCGTTGAGAATACTGAATGATTCGGTCTCCTCCCCACCTAATCAGTATGAGAGGACCCCAACCATTCAGTGTTGTGAACATTGAAATCCTCAGTATTTGGATGAGAAGATATAACAATCTCGTGAGAAGTAGTAAGATTTTCAAAAAAGGCGTGAAAATCTGTTCTGTTAGGAGAACAGTATCAGTAGAAGGAAGAAAGATTTTAAGCCACAGAACATTGAATAATAGCGTGTTTTTATTTTGTCTTTTCAGCTGATTAATTGAGGTCTCTTTTATTATTTTTTTCTTTATATTGTAGCTAGTTAAAGAATCTTCTTGTAAATTGTAATCATGTTAAAACATAAAAGCTAGTAGCTAAACTTTGTTAATACTTACTGGAAAATGGAAATTTCATATTTTTTGAATAAGCACAAACTTAAAAATGTTATTAATATTATATTTGTATTTATTATTCCTTCAAGATACTATTTTAATTTATACAATAAATATGCTTGGGCACAACCAAATATGAAATAAATGACTAAAGTATTGGTTGTACAGGGAATGCAATCCTGAGTTGCCTAGCAGTACACAAATGTTCTATATTATTACTGTGAATTTATGTTAATTAAAGTATCGGTATCGGCATCTTAAAAAATAGAGTATCGGTATCGGTATCGGCCTCTTTTCTGGTACGGTACATCCCTAATATATATATAATATATATATATATATATATTACTATATATATATATATATAATATATATATATATATACTATAATATTATATATTAAATATATATATATATATATATATATATATATATATATATAATATATATATATATATATATATTAATATAATTAATATATATATATATATATATACTATATATATATAAACACACACACATCACAACATTTTGTGATGACGTGACATGACATTATATTATATATATATAATATATATATTTATAATATATATATATATATATATATATATATAATATATATATATATATATATATATATATATATATATATATATAATATATAATATATTTTGTATTATAGAATTTGCGGATTAGGGTGGAGTGAAAAAAGTCAATATTGTTTTTTCGGAAACGGGTACCCTTCAATGACTGTGTATGAGACCTAGTAAGCAATTCTTTAAAATAGGTTTTGAATTTCTAGCGTGTACGCTGCTTTTGGAGTTCTGCACATTCTTGGCTTAAAGTTTGAAGAAATTATTGAAATTTTTTATATTGTTTTACAAATTTTTTTTAAGTACTTGAAACAAAAAAAAACCCTGAGGGGTAGTCACTAAATAGTTGAATAAGGCCTTAAATAAAGGACAGGATTTTTTTTTAAATATATTTAGGGCGTGGTTTTAGTCTGCACCATGGGGCTTAAAGCTTAATCCAAATATTTCGTAAATTTCTGATATTATTAACGTTTTATAATTTCGATATCCCTTATAATGTTATCAAAACTGTGTTTATATAGCTTTTGTAATCAAGCTTTGGCATTGTGCAACTCTTCGTTTGTTCATATTAAAAAATTTCTGGATTTTAAACCGTGTTAGTGGTTTACTTGCTTATTCTCTAGATCGAGCCTTGATGATACGTCTTAAAGCCAGTTTCTTTTATGATCTCTCTTATCACCAACAATAGCTATGAGCATTGTTTCATGGTGAACAAAGTAATCCATTGTCTTGGATCATAGTTGTTGTCAATTTTGCTATTTGCCTCAGAAAGGTAAGTGCAAGCTCTTTATGGTTTCCACAAGTTTTTGAGCTCCATCTAAGCTTTGGATTACACTTCATCTCAACCAGCTAGGTGGGCGATAAAACTTTCACGATGAAGGTTCCCAACTCCTTTAATGTTTTGCGATGGAGGTTTTGTAGCTACGTATAATCTTAAAATTATATAGCTGTAGTCAACCATCTGGCATGGGAGAGCTTTCCTGGACTTGTTTTTTCTAATTTTGGAGATATTTTCCCACTCGCAACAGCTTTACAAAAATCATAAAGGTCAGTACTCAAACCCTTTTCATCACCACGATCGATTATATCAGTAATAAACTCTATGGGCTAAAACTGAACTTTTTTCAATGCATGACATGTTACCAAACTTTGACCGACAGGTCCAACAAATCCTTTTGGTCCGCTAGTAGGTCCATCCAGCTTTTCCACTAAATGCCGTAATGGAAGTTTCATTTGTATACAATTGGCAAATAAGCCACTTGCAGAGGTCTACCAGTTTCTCTTCTAAGCGAGCGAAATTACACTCATTATATTCTTGTGTTTGCAAGGCATCCTACAAACGGTGGACCAAGTGCGAGAGCTATTTGGGAGCGAGTGGGAGATTGTGCTCAGAATAAGTAATTGACGATAGAATTAGCAATGTCAATGACTTTCCCAGACAATGGAACTGTGTAACCGATGAATCTCGATTTAGGTTCCTCTATGAGTGAAATGTGATCTTCTTTAACAGTTGTTCTGTGCATTTTCCCATCGTCTGTCTTGTGAATACGAAGGGTGTCGTCAATTCTACCGTCAAAGTATAAGGCCTGTATTTCTACCTTTGTTTCCTTATTTAAAACATCAAGCCGAGATTTGATTCGCTCGCGTCTTACTTTACTCCTGTCTACCACAACGTCATTTATAACATTATCTAAAGAATGAGTGGACTGTACATCGTGTAAAAGAGCAGAGGCTAAAGCTGCTGCTGCGCGATCAGGTACGCCATACCTATCACATACTCTGGAAAACGAAGGTTTTTTAGCTCTAGGCTTGAGTATTTATGGTAGTTAGCTGCAGGAAGGGCCTGGGAACTGGTTCCTCCAAAACAACCTCCAAATCTTGCTGGAACACAACCCATTTTCTTTTGAAGTGGGGAACAGGTTAAGTCATAGCGTCCTCATTGTTGCCTATAAAAGCCAAATTCTATATCTTCCAAATGTTTTTTACACTAATGCTTATCTCTTCTATCATTTTCCTTGCTATTTTCTTTTTATTGCAAGATGTCACTTTAAATATCAAACGACGTCCAATCGCCATTTTCCGAACAGTTCTTTGATCAGTCAAGAATTTGCGTTCAAGTATTGGAACCTTCTTAGCGCGATCACATTTACAAAGTTGAAAATCTTTACATTTACATGCACTAACATCGAACAATGCCTCAACTCTATTGTTAAAGTCGGCTAGTTTTTTTTTGAAACTGTCCTTATCTTTGTCACGTTTGTATGTTTTGTTGAGTGTTTGAAGTAAATCAACTTCTTTTTTTAATAAATCTGTAATAGTTTTAGAGGTTATGCATGGGATCGAAGCTTTTCCCCACATGAACTTTAACTTGTCAACAACAATCTTGGACACTTCTAAAAAACTAGGGTTTTTGCCATTTTGCATAATTTTTTCATTGTTCCAAACATAAATGTAGTATTTTAACACATCTCTACGGGTAGGAAGCAAAGACTGGCCCATATCTTGACCATTACCTATGATAGGATGAGGTAAATCCTTGTCACGAGTCTTAGGAAACGCCATAACGCAGTGATAAACACACAAAGCACATTAACACACAGTACTATAACACTGAAGTAGAACAGTAGAGAACGTATATAACTCGACGACTAGATATAATACACCACCTATCACTCTCGCTGTCAAAACACGACTAATGCAGTCAGAGAGGGGAGGGGGAGTCTAAAGTCGCCACTTGTCTGTCTTACCAAGGTCAACGCTCCCGAATGAAGCGCTGCAAACTGATTCACACCACGGGCACTTACGTTACTACACCTACACAACACAGTTTACATGTCTTTCTAGTTTTGTTAAAAACCTTATTATAAGCTTGGATACTGATTATAAGAACGTGACTTGATGATACATACATGCTATTTTAAAATATTACTGATTATATAAATAATTGTAAATATCGGAAATTTCGGACAATTTGGCGAACTTTAGGCCTAATGCGCAGACTAAAACCACCGCCTAAAAATATTTAAAAAAATACTGTCTTTATTTAAGGCCTTGTTCAACTATTTAGTGACTACCCCTCAGGGTTTTTTTTTGTTTCAAGTACTTAAAAAAAATTTGTAAAAATATAAAAAATTTCAAAAAATTTCAAACTTTAAGCCAAATGTGCAGACTCAAGATGACGTCGTAGAAATTAAATATTTTAAAGAATTGTTACTAGGTCTCATACACAGTCATTGAAGGGTACCCGTTTCCGAAAAAACAATATTGACTTTTTTCACTCCACCAGCTAATATTATATATATTATATATAATAATATAATATAATATATATATATATATATTATATATTATTTATATATATATACTATATATATATATATATATATATATAAGTATATATATAATATAATATATATATATATATATATATAATATATATATATATATATATATATATATATTGTAATATATATATATTACAGAAATTCAAAATCAAAATTACAATTATTCCCTAAACTTCACATGATAAGATGCCAATATATTTATGTGATATGCATTTTAATCTGAAAGTGTTAGCAAACGATCTCCAACATCCTATTTTTCAAAAAGGGATGGCGGATGCCAATTTAGGTGGCGGATTGTTCCGCGGATGCAGGATGTCGAGTGGTCGATCGACAATGATTGATATATATTTAATTATAGGTATAGGTATATATTATATATAATATAAATATATATAAAAAAAATATATATATAATTATATTATATTATATATATATAAATATATATATATATATATATATTATATATATATATATATATTTTAAACAAAAGAACATATAGTGGGTAAGGTAAAGAATTACTGCCTTCTCCGGGATTGAACCACCGCGTGTTGCGACTGAGGACAATGTACTCGATGCTTTAAACTGAGCTATCCCCAACCCAAAAAGTTGGGTTCAAGAACTTTAAAGCAATCGAGCTCCCTTAAGGCCACATCACCAGGTGTCCAGCCTGTCCTATCCCTCGCGTCTTAATTATTTGTAGGTGTTAAATATTGCATAATCGCAATTCTATCTATTTTAGATCGTCGAACAAAGAATCATATAGTGGGAAGGTAAGAATTAACTGTCTTCTCGGGATTGAACCACGCGTGTTGCGACTGAGGACATATACTCGATGCTTACCATACACCGCACAAAACCATATTATTTATATATATATATTATTATATAATATATATATTTATATATATATATAAATAATATTATATATATATATATATATATATATATATATATATATAATATATATATATATATATATATGAGTTGAGATTACCTTCCATTAGGCATTCGAGTGTAGGATACATCTCGTGACACTCCAATGGTCAATGGTTCGCTGCTCTTAGGCTCATATTCACATTCTTCGAACACTTGAGTAGACTATTCGTTATCACACACAGATCATAAAACAACTACTACTACCGACATATTTTCTAAAATATGTGTGTGTGTGGAGGAGGAGAGAATTTCCACAGTGAACGTTCTTCGTGTCGTAGGAGTCGAGTAAACGGACAGTGGTAGTGAGGTTGGAAACCCACTATTACTTATCTCCATGCTAGGAATGCTAATGCACGCCGCGATCCTAGTCAAGACATCCGTAAACGACTTGGTATCTTTCTGTGAAAATGTATGAATCGTCTGGGTACATGGAATGTTAGAGGAATAAATGGAGAGAAGAGGAGAGAGGTAATGGAATGAAAGGATGGAGAGAAGAGGAGAGAGGTAATGGAAGTATTTAGAAAGGGTAAATTTGATTTGCTTGCTGTAACTGAACTGAAACAAAAAACGAAAGGATGCGACGAAGACAAGTGGTATGGGGTGAAATGCGTGTGTGCTGGTGTGGAGAAGTATGAAAGGGGCAGAGAAGGAGTCACGATTCTCATGAGTGGTTTGTGGCACAGAGCTATGATGGATTTCTGTGTGAGTACTAGAATACTAATGGATAAATTTAGGTTTGAGAAGGTCAAGGTATGCTTGGTTGTAACTTATGGTCCATCTGATGATGATGATGATGATGATGATGATGATGATGATGATGTGGGGAGTGTGACTTTCTGGGATAATCTGAAAAATGCTTTGGACGGGCGACCTAACAATCACAGCCCAATACTCCTCTATAAATACAGCAAGAGGAGAACTACAGCAATATATAAATCAACTTAAACAATGGGTATCAACTAATAGAATGAAGGTCTCCTTTTAAAAATTCCCTCATCATACTACTTTCACCCGATAAAAGAGAATTTAACACCCATCCAAATGTTCTTCTTTCAAATATAGACATCCTCATAATATCCAATCCACTATCTTGGGTTTAACCTTCAATAAGCACATGACATTTACTCCCACACATAAACAATATTACATCTAAAGCCACACATAAATTAAACGCGATGAAAACATTAACGGGAACAAATTTTTGGCGAAAACAAAGAAACCCTCTTGATAGTATACAGTCAATACCTCCGTCCCTTTTTAAAATATGCATCACCAGCCTGGGCACCAGCAATATTACATTTCAATAAGCAAAAATTGGAAGTAGTTTAAAATAAAGTTCTCAGAATAATAACAGGTGTCTTTCCTCCACTCCAATCTATCACTTCCTAACCGAAATAAATAATCTTCCAGTAAGAGCCATCTCGCGACATCTTATTGGCAGCTGCAATATATAATAGATAAATCCACTTTCAAATACAAAGCACCCACCCTACATTCATACTATTAACAGCAGCCCTTTCAACCGAGAAGGAGAAAAGGATCAGCAGAACACGCTATTGATACTACTCGGATATTACAATTCGCCCCCGCCCTCCCGCCCCGCCCCGCCCCCGGCCCCCGCCCCCGCCCCTTGATACTTCTAACTTAAAAACATAATAACACTCCGTATAACACCAAAGAATGATCTCTGCAATACCCACAAATATCACACATAACTCGCCGCATCGCACCATCACACAGAAATACCCCCTCCCAAGAACAAACTCTTGCTACGCAGTCCAACAGAGAATGTATTGTCGCTGTTTAAGCTGCTCGGGCCCATCACTCTCTTAAAGAAAATACAAATTAAATTCATCCAACAACTCCCATCATTCGCGCTGTCAAAATGAATGTCGCCTCAAACCCTAACAATTGAGCACAGGAAAACCTCCTGATAGACCTGCTCGAACGCTAAAGGACATTAGAAAAATAGTTATGGCGGAATTTTTCTGACGGACCTCTGGGGTTTAGCCTGTTGTGGGGCAACGTATATCATCCGGACGAATATATCGACTAATCTGTAAAATGATAAATACAACCAAAATTATAATATATAATATAATATTAATATATATATAATAAATATAAATAAATATATATATAATAATAATATAAATAATATAATAATTATAAATAATATTAATATATATATAATAATAATAATAATAATTAATAATATAATATAAATAATATAATAAAATAAATATATATATATAATATAATAAATATATAATATATATATATATAATATATATAATATAATATATAAATTAATTAAGCGAAGATTCGAAAAATTATTTCACAAAAGTAAGGATTTTCAATTATTTTTTTTTTTAATTTATTTATTTATTTGATTCTGAGCAATTTTCAAGCTCGAATGAAAGGTCTTTTGAAGACAGATGTTTAACTACATTTAATCGTTCTTTGGGTACTACTTATTTTGAAAAATTTCAAAATTTTCATATTTTGAAAACTGAAGAAGGAAAAAATTTCAAAAAAATTTTGGCTTATAATCACGTAAATGAATTTTTTTTTTCTGCTCTCTTGTTTTTTTTGATCATATTTTTGAAACTTGACTTATCTACTTCAAATTTAATTTTATTTTATTAAATTAAAAGTTTCATTTACATTTTTTTTTGTTGGCACTAATAAATAGTTAAAACCAAAAAATTATTTTTATTTTATTATTTTTATTATTTTTATTATTTTTATTATTTTTATTATTTTTATTATTTTTATTATTTTTATTATTTATATTATAATATTTTTATTATTTTTATTATTATTTTTATTATTCTTATTATTTTTATTCTTATTATTTTTATTTTTCTTATTTTTATTTTTATTATATTTTATTTATTATATTTATATATTTTTATTATTTTTATTGTTTTTATTAATATTATTAAAAATTTATTTTTTCTTATTTAATTTATCTAAATTTTAAATTATTTTATTATTATTATTTAATATTAATTTTTATTATTTTTATTATTATTTATTACTAATTTTTTTTATTATTATATTATTTTATTATTATATTTTTTATTATTATTATATAATTTATTTATTTTTTTTATTATTAAATTTATTTAATTATCATTTTTATTTTTATACATTTTTATTTTTATTTTTATTATTATCTTATTTTTATTTTTATTTTTATTTTATTTAATTATATTATATTTATTATTTTATTTTATGACTATTTTTATTTTATTATTTTTATTATTTTATTATTTTTATTTTTTATTATTTTATTATTATAGTATTATTTTATTATAATATTATTTTATTATTATATTATTTTATTATTATAATATTTTAATTATATTTTTATTATTGTAAATAATATATTTAATTAAATAATTAATAATTTATAATAATTATTATAAAAATTATTTTTATTATAATTTATATAATTAATTTTATTATTTATTAATAATATTATAATTAATTATTTATTATTAATTTATTTTCTTGTTATAATTTATTTTTATTTATATTATTATATTATTATAAATATTAATTCAATTTTCTATTATTAGTAATAAATATTGATTATTAAATATTATATTATTTTTATTATCCAATTATTTTGATTATTATAATTATTTTATTAATTATTATTATAATTATTGCTTATTAAATATATTAATTATATTATTTTATTACTCTAAATTATTCATATTTATTTATTAATTGATTATTATTTTATCATTTTACTTTATTTTTTTATTTTATTATTATTTATTTTATTATTATTTTATTTATTAGCTTATTTCATTATTTATTATATTTTCTTTTTTTTATTTCTATTTTATTTATTTTAATTGTATTATTATTAGTTTTATTACTAATATTTTAATTATTTATTTTTTAAATATTTTTTATTTTTTTCTCTATTATTTTTATTTTAATTATTTTACTTTGATTTTCTTAATGCTTATATTTGATAATATTCATTATTTATTTTTTAATTTATAAGAGACCTTAAAAGCAAAAATTTATAATAAATTTAAATTTAATATTCGGCATTCATTGAAATTCAGAAAATTATTTATTATTTTTTTAGACTATCCAAGTAAACAACGTTATTTACTTTGGTTTTGAAGGCAAGAGCCATTCGAAGGCTGCGTGTCCTGCAAAAAGAGAAAAGTATGTTTCAGTTCACATAATAACAAATCCTCATTCCTGTTGAACGAATTTGATGCAGTTCTGATACATTTTAGAGAATATTAGAAAGAGAAAGCTCCAAAGAAAAGGTATATATATATTATAAAATATATATTATATATATATATATATATATTAATCATATATATATATATATACTCAATATTATAATATATATATATATATATATATAAGTTAATAAAAAGTATAAATAAAGTACATTATGTATAAAGCCAGTAATATTAATATATACTCATACTATATATATATATATATATATATCATATATATAATATAATATATA
>JABUQX010012436.1:30000-42241 GCA_015478945.1 Trachelipus rathkii
TATATATATATAATATATTATATATATAATATATATTAATATATATATTATATAATATATATACTATATACTATTGTATATATATATTATATATTATATATATAATATATATATATATATATATATATATATATATATATATTATCATATATATATATTATATAGTATTTATATATTTATTATATATATATATTATAGTATATATATATTATCATATATATATATATTATATATATAGTATATCGTATATATATTACGTATATTTATGAGCAATAAAAATTCAAAAATTAAAATAGTTAATATAGTAAATAAAATAGAAATAATAATTTTTTTAAAATATTTTATTTTCAATTTCAAATTTATTATTATTTTTTCAATTTCAAATTAATATTATTACTCATCATCTACATATTATTAAATAAATTTATATAATTTAATGCAGATTATAATATATAGTATATTATATATTATATATATATATATATATAATATATATATATATTATATATATATATATAATTTAAAAATATAATATAAAAATTAAATATTTAAATAAAAATAAATGCATACATAATAAATTAAATAAATAAACGCAAATATTTACGATTGTCAAATATCAAATAATGCTATAATGCATCTATCCTTACTTTGTGGTTTTTAGCTCAGTGCGTAAAATACTGACAAGCATGCAAGTGGTCCCGAGTTCAATACTACCTTGTGAGACTAGAATCGGGTATTAATCAGACGTCACGCATAGGTAGGCGGAGCAATAATAACAACGTCATTAATTAATTAATTAATTAAAATGTAGTTTATTAATTAATGTCTTAGATGAATAAATTAGCATTTTGCAAATAAATAAGATTGTTAACTTTTTTTTGTTTTTTTTTTAAATTTTCGGAAGTTTGCTTTAAACTTGTGCAAGCATGCGCAACCTTGTTTGTAAGTTTGCAAAAAAAACTTGCTGCATGCAGACCTAGCCATGTTTGATACATAGTTAGAATCACAATCTTGCGGAAATCCTGTAGCAAGCTTATAGCAAGTGTTACAAGTTTGTCGTCGCAAAACTATTGTTTCAACATTTTGAAACAAAATAAACAATTTTGTGCTGGGTATATATATTATTATATAAATATTATATTTATATATATATATATATATAATATAATGTATATTATATATGATATATATATATATATAGTATATATATATATATATATTATGTTTGTAAGATTATATATAAAAAAAAAAATAAATAATATTTATAATATATATATATATATATATATATATATATATATATATATATATATATATATATATATATATATATATATATAGTATAGTATTATATATATATATTATATATATATATATTATATATTTATATATATATTATATATATATATATATATATATATATTATATATATTATATATATATTTATATATATATATATAGTATGATATATATATATTATATTTATATATCATTTATAATAATATATATATATAGTATATATATATATATATATATATATAATATATATATAAGTATATATATAATATATATTATATAATATATATATATACTATATATTTTATATATATATATATATATATATAATATATATATATATATATATTTCGAGATGCAAATTTTAATTATTTTTTCTTTTTTTTATAGCTAGATCGCTAGTAAAAAATTTATTTATTAATTTAAAATGATCAATTTTTGCTTTTAAATAAAAGGCCTTCAATATCTCCTTGATACCAATTGTCTACGAATTAAGTTATAAAAAGAATTTGATCAAATCCGATTTTAATGAAATTTACTTGAATGTTTGAAATGATCAGGGATGAAAGAAAAGTAAAAAAAAGTTTGAAAAATGAGACTTAAAAGTTACTAAGTTAGAAATTTTTTATATTGACGACGTATTTACTGCCAGTTGTTTCTTTTTTTATGCCTTAATAAGCTTGTGATATTGAAGCGATGATTTATTATTTTTTTAGCACTCACGGTTCGGGAGGTAAGATAATAGAGCCTCCGTAGAGTATTGCTAGCATGCCATGCATTGTTCTATGCCTGAAAAATAATATAAACGCTATTTCATAAAAATATAGTAAAAAAAATTTGAAAAGAGTAAAAAAAGAAACATATTAAACTGATCATATTTGAAATTGAAATGTGAAAGCTTATTACAAAAAAAGAATTACATTAACTGGTTTAGAAAGGAGAGCTATTGGATTTAAATACATTCGTCCTATCAAAATTTCAGAAGTGATTCAAAAAAGAAGAAGAAGAAGAAGAAGAAGAAGAAGAAGAAGAAGAAGAAGAAGAAGAAGAAGAAAGCTAAAGGGAGTGTGAAAAAAATTTAAACTTTTAAAAGTTTTCTTTTTTTAATAATATAAATTAATAAACTTTTGCTTCAAACAGCGATTTTTTTCCTCTCAAATTTAAAACTTTCGTAACTTTGAGCAAAGTTTTTATAAAAGAAGAAGAAGAGAAATTTAGAAATTGCAATTACACAATGTTTTTTTAATTCCTTATAACTGTAACGATATTATATATATATATTATATTATGATATTATATAATATATATATATTGTATAATTTATTAATATATATATATTTTATATGTATATATATAGCTATATATATATATATTATTATAGGTAAATTTTATATATATATAGTATTATATATATATATATATATATATAATATATAGTATATTATATATTGATTATATATATATTATATATATATATATATATATATATATATATATATATATATGATATATATATATGCAGAGGTGGGCATAAGCGCAAATGAAAGCGCAAAGCGCAATTTGCGCTTTAGGTAAAACATGCGCTTTTGCGTTTGCGCGAAATTTCAAAAAATGTGCGCTTTTGCATTTGCGCTCAATCAACTTTTTTAAGAGGCAAAGCGGCAAATTTTGCGGCTCTATCTAAATAATTTGCGTTTGCGCTCTATCAAACAAATATTCGGCTTATATATATTTATATATATATGTATATATATATAGTATATATATATATAATATATATATATATATATATATATATATATATACGTATATATATATATATTATATATATAAATATATATATATAATATATTATATATAATAATAATAATAATAATAATAATAATCATATAATAATAATGAATAGTAATAATAATAATAATAATAATAATAATATAATAATAATAATAATAGATAATAAAATATAATAAGTATAATAATAATAATAACAAATAATAAAAATATTAATAATAATAATACATAAAATAATATAATAATAATATAATAATATAATAATAATAATAATAAATAATAATAATAATAATATAATAATATATAAATAAATATAATAATGGATTATTATTATTATTCTCATCTACTAGATTTAGATATATAATATAATATAATACATAATAATATAATAATAATAATAATCGATAATATTTATTATTATTATATTATTTTATTCTTATTATTATTATTATTATTATTTTATTATTATTATTATTATTATTATTATTATGTATTATTATTATTATAGATAATTAATTATTATTATTTATTTTTTATTATTATTATTATTATTATTATTATTTATTATAGTTATTATTATTTATTATTATTTATTATTTTATTATTATTATTATTATTATTATTATGTATTATTATTATTATTATTATTCATTATTAATTATTATTACATGCCAATTTACTAAGTTATTGGTTACTTGTTGATTAGCGATTAAACCTTTTTAGTGCTTTTGTTTTTAAATTGGGATAAAACAGATTTGAATAAGTGCTTTAAGGGAAAAGGAATGCAAACGGTGAACCGTCGTAGGAAGTGTAATCTTTAAATTTATTGAGGTGTGAATGCTGCTGTACTTCCGGCATGAAAAAATCAGCCAAGATGCTGTGGAGAGCACCTATGGTCCGATCTATCAAGTCCTTTGGGTCTGTCAAGAAGCAAGAAGGAGCATATTGATGGGCAATAGAGTGATGTGAGCAGGGGAAAGATTGAGTTGTCTCAATGTAAAAAAAAAAACTTCAGCTTTGACATTAAATCAACGCATAGCTTGAAAGTAACTTACACCGATACTTTTAATTTGAATTTTATTTCTTTTTCATTTTAAAAATTTAACCATTAAATATTTCAAATATTTTATTTATGATGAAGCAAGGGATTTTAGCTTGGTAAGCTGTTCTATAGAACATCCTTCTTTGCACAAGGAGCTTGTGTACTGCAATTGAAGGAAGGGTCGCGGGCCCGGAAAGCTGCTGCAACAGCCAGTGGAGAACAACCGCAGCAAAAAACCATCAGACCTCATCATTCTCCAGTCTAAATGTCAATTTTAAAAGAAGAGAGCGTGCTTGAGTTGCTTTATAAGTAGGTGTTTTATTTTAAGTACAGGTTAACTATAAGTTGTTGGCACAACTAACAGGTTAAAAAGCTAACAGAATACACTCCATACAAAAATTTTCGAATTTGAAATACCAATTTCATTTGTCATTAATATCATTTCTAATCAAATATTTTTGCTTCTAGATTTCTGCTACATTGACATTGGGCCTATTCACATTGTGGAGTCTGAGTTTTTTGTCGAATTTCTGTCCTACCTGAACTTTGATTTCCACCTCCCCTCCAGAAGAAAAGTGACGAGGGATCTTGATGTCATATGCATAATAAGGAAGACTGATTTAACCAACATTATAAGTAAGGTCAGTTATGCGGCCACAACCGCAGACAGCTGGACTGGGAACAACAAACAGGAGTTTTTCTGGGACGGTTCGACTTGGATTAATTGAATAGCTTTGAAGAGAGAAGAGAGAGAGAGAGAGAGAGAGAGGAGAGAGAGAGAGAGAGAGAGAGAGAAGAGAGAGAGAGAGAGAGAGAGGAGAGAGAGAGAGAGAGAGAGGCTCTCTTTGCCTGTAGAGAGTTATCTGTTTCGTCAGACACAGCCACAGTCCCTAGCCAACAATATTGACGGATGATTCATCACAACAATTTGGCAATGACCATAGAGGTCAGTAATAAATCAATATTGAAATAATAACGTAATTGCTGAAAAAAATTATAAAATCCAATTAAATAAGGAAACAACTAAATTAAGAAAAATATATTTATTCAGGTTTGTTGGAAATTCAACAGGATAACGGTGCTAATTTAAATGTGCAGCCTTTTCGGATGGATGGCTCATAGGCAGAAACGGGTGACGAAGAAAAGAGAGAACCAAGGCACCGATTGCAGAGATAGTGGTTAAGTGTGAAGAGATGGAGCAAATTAGTGACACAGAGGTTCTGCAGACAAAACCTCTCCAGCCTAGAAAAGCTGCTTGAAGAACATGATGCACTTAGCCTAATTAAACATCGCCGTTAATTTCCTACACATAAATCTTGCACTAATAAGGATGTTTCAGAATGTTCCTGCGCCTGTCTCTAGTGTCAAGCTGTATCGATTTGAATAAGACACTTACCAAGCCCAGGAATTGTGGAATGCCCAAAACAGGAAAACTACAACTGCTGTTAGACATTAAGAAAGAGTTGGGACAAAAGCTTAAAAGCACCCAAGTGGGTTACTCCGCTGGAACTTCCATATACGATTCTATAAAGAAAGATCGGCTTAAGAGCCTTGATGGTGCGCATGAACACATATCCACAACATTTGGCATGGAGCAGAAAGAGCTTGTCGTTCCAGTACTTAATAAAAGTGATAAGGAGTGATTGCGGAGTACATCGAAATAATGGCGCCTATTGCTGTTAGGCTTGGTATGTTGCAGGAAGAGAATGAATGCGTACGCGGGAGTCCTATTGCCTAATTTCTTACTCCTCAAGGACAAGATCGGGGAAATGGCACGAGAGGTGGAAAAATTTAACTATGCCAAAAACTTAGTCAACTACTTGCTAAAGCAACCGAAGGCAAACGAAAGAAAGGGGCTTTGAACCGAGGTTCAGCAGTCTTTTTGATGATTTTGATTTGCTTATGGCAGCAGCCCTAGCATCTTCACTTCAAACTGGGAGTGGTACGTAGGTTAATGAGGGGAAGTTACCAGTGCCAAGACAGCAATACTGAAGATATAGTGTAACTAATTGCATCGATCTTACTCGTCCAGAAAACATTAAGGCTATGAAGGTAATTTGGGACTAGTCTGAAAGTGACGGCATTTGATTAATGAGTTATTTTGATAATTTGGAACAGAACTTTAAGCATCTCTTGTAATTATATTATAATATTAATAATATATATATATATATTATATATATATATATATATATATATATATATATATATACTATATATATATATATATATATATATATAAATGTTATTATTACATTAGAGTTCAGCAATACATACACTGACATAATGTTCAAATGAAACTTAAAAAGGATTTTGAGTTCTTGATACGGCATTTCTAAATCTTTCAGGAAACTGAAGGGGTCGCATATATCCAGGCAGACCCTCTGGAGGAGAAGGTTGGGACAATCTTGATAGCTGGGCTGATGTACAATGTTCACCACAGTAACCCCTCTGACACTAGGAACCTGTTTACCGTGTGAATACCAAAAGGTCTGAGTGGGACTTGGTTTATTAGTATAATACGCCGCATTTTTAACCCCAGCAGCATCAGCGGCCGTGGAGAGGTTGGTTTGTGCCAAAGGCTGCTGGACAGTTCTAATGACCAAAGGAGGGCAGCCACGGGCTCCAATCAATGTTTGAGAAAAAGTTTATCTTTATTAAGGGAATATGACCTACTCGAGAAGTGGCAGAGGAGAGGGTCAAGGAGGAAGAGATCACAGATAATTGAATAAGGATTAAATCTTTCTCATGTTTTTGTTATATATAGGCCTATGTGCATCTTTCAAATTAAATTAAAATAATTCATTTTAAATACTGTGCGCTTTATTTTTTATATGTTTGTTTTGCGCGTCCTAAATTTGAGG
Organism: Trachelipus rathkii; assembly: GCA_015478945.1. Taxonomy (NCBI): domain Eukaryota; kingdom Metazoa; phylum Arthropoda; class Malacostraca; order Isopoda; family Trachelipodidae; genus Trachelipus; species Trachelipus rathkii. Next base: position 36,994 of record JABUQX010012436.1, read on the forward strand.
GCTTTTAAAAAAATTTTGATTTGCGGACATGTGCGCTTTGGAGCAGATGCGGACCTAATTTTTTTGAAAATTGGGTGCCTTTGTTGCGCTTGCGAGACTAAAGTTTTCCTACTTTGCGCATGTTGGCGTTTGGCGCTCGTAAAAGTTTAAAATTTGCGGGCGCCCACCTCTGATATATATATATTATATATTATATATATATATATATATATTATATATAATATATATATATATTATGATAATATTATATATATGATATATATTATATTATATAATATATATATTTATATATGATATATATATATATATATATATATATATATCTATATATATATTATATATATATATTTATATTATATATATATATATATATATATATATATTATTATATATATATATAATATATATATATTTATATATATATATATATATATATATATATATATATATATTATATATTATATATATATATATATATATTATATATATATATATATATATATATAATATATATATAATATATATATATATTATAATGATATATCTTATAGTATAGTGAGTGGATGGGACGTTAATCGTCATCGCAAAATCGGCATATTGTTTTCCTCAATCGTCATCGTCATGTCCAAATTCTGTCAATTTATTTTGTCTATTAAATGTTGAAAATCATTAGCGGCCAGAAATTGAGAAAGATCTATGTTTCTTTATTATTATTTTATTAGAGCTCTAAATTTTGTAAATGTCTGTCCATGTTCGTTTCCGCATATTAAATTTTTTATTCACATGCTGTGAAATACTTACTATAAGCTTAATAGACATAAAATATTAAAAGTAAAATTTATTAGTTGAAAATGCTCATAATATTAAATAAATCACTATTATTAATCAAGAGGAATTTTATTATTATTATTATTATATTATATTATTCATTATTATTATTGGGCATTGTATTCATTATATTTTATTATTATTATTTATTATTATTATTATTATATATTATTTATTATTATTATTATGTATTATTATTATTATCATTATTATTATTATTACCTTCTCTTCCCAGGACTGGGGGTAAGGTGTTTGACATGCATCGGAAAAGAAAGTAGTAGAAGAATATGAGCGCGAGTTGAATAGAAAGGCCAGAGCGCTTACCGCCTTTATAGCCTTTTAGCTGAGGGACTCTTTGCATAGTAAGAAATCTACCCTAGAGCTTCATGGGATCACGACGGACCCTCACTATTGCATCTCGTCAATGTAGGGTTCATCACTTGGCCCTAGTGGTCCACAACCATACCCCCCCTGACAAAACCCCGCCATTCACTCCCATTATGCACCTTTTCTTCTGGCCTCTGCCAAACTCTCCATTTCTTTTCTCCAGGCATTCCTTTACTCACTCAATCCACTTTTCTTGCAGTCTACTAAAGGCCGGTCGATTTCCAGCACATTCACCACTATATATGCACTTAACCAACCGACTATCATCCATCCTTTCGAAAATGACCAAACCATCTCAGTGTACTTCATTTATTCTCTCATTTACCTCTTTCTTCACACCATGCAACTCTTAATACGTTATTTCCACATTTTATCAATTCTTCTCACAATTGACACAACCCCTAAATTGTCCATCTGAACACATTGTACTTTAGTATCTACAGCCTCTTATCCACGACCCTCAGTCTCGCTAATAATATATTAAGCCACAGGTAACAACATACTGGTCATAGGTAGAGACGCTAGCCCGCACATTTCAAGGGCTTAGTCCCTTAAATCCACAAATCGATTTAATTGCACCAACAACCTTCCTGCCATTCCCGACTTTTCTAGCTACACTCGGCATCATCCGTTCCCTTTTCATCCAAACTATATCCTAAATATTTAAACTCAGACACTTGCTTCAGCTGCTCATCATCTACATAACTTCACACCGAGGACTGTCCTCACATCACCATCATAACCTACTCCTATGCTACTTTTACTTTCAACCCGCTCGCTTTACACGACCCTGCCAAAGTCTGCTACCATTGTCTTGAAACTCTCTTCAGTTCGCCACAACAAAACCAAATATCCGCATGTAAAGGTAGGGCACCCTCCACTCTATTTCATTCTCCATCATTCTAACACCATTTCTGCCACCCAGGCCACCTCTAACTCTTTTCATGGCCTGCGTTATATATACAATTTGAATCCATATATATATATATATATAGTATATATAATATATATATATATATTAGTATATATATATAGTATATATATATATATTGATATTCTATATATATATTTATTAATATATATATATATATATATACATATATATAATATATTAGTATATATATATAATATAGTATATAGTATATATATATACTATATATATATATATTATTATATATATATATATATAATATATCTAGTATATAGTATATATAATATATATTATATTATATATACCTATATATTATTATAACACATCCCTGCCTCAACTCCGCTATATAATATTAACCAATCACTTTCAACTCCATTTTATTCTTACAGGAACACGCTTCATATCGCCATACAGTACTGTTTGATTCTAGTCAGAAGCTTTACCACCAGTACCGCGTATATCACTAACACGCTGTCATAGGAGCTTCGCCTATTAATCCTATCATACGCCTGTTGCAAATCCATAAAACCTAAATACCATTTATTCTTCTTCTCTCTCAATTTCTCAATCATTTTGTTTCAATGTAGAGATTTGATCCCACACACCCTCTATCACTTCTAAACTCACCTTGTTCTTCAGTCCAATGCAATCTCTTCTCTGCAGTCACTGGCGTACTCTTTCGAGCAAAACACCAGCATATGTCTTCGCCTAGAACAGTTAATAACTAATTCCGCTATAATCGCTACAGTTACGCCTTAATCCTTCTTATCGCTTATTAAGGGTACCATTACTGCTCTTTCTCGCAATCCTCGGAAACTTATGCCAAACTATGCGCTATCGACAGCTTTTCAAATATATTCAATCACCATATCGCCTCCGTTCTTGATCATTTTCACCAGTTTTCATTTATACCTGTAGATTTACCATTTTTTAACTTTGCTCACTCTAGCACATTACCTCCTCTTACTCATGACGCTCATCCCAAAATACTTATTCCTTCTTGCAAACCATCAAAACCCGCACATATTTCACTATGACTCTCGTTACTAGCCAATGTTTATGCAGAAGTTTTGAAGTGTTCCGGTCCACGTCTCGCCTCATATCCATTTCATCAGTTACGGAAAGTAGCCATCCTTTTCCAATTATTCTAGAGCAATTCCCTTTATTGCTTTTCTTAAACTTTCACATTTCTTTCAGCAAGAGCTTTCTCATTGCCTTATTAGTCCCAGTTATCCGCCTCCAAGCTTAGTTCTTTACCTCTCTTTATTCCGCCTCTTACGGTATGCACTTTTTGTATTTCTTTTTCCTCTTATTTAATTCCAAGCATCTTTCTTTGGAAACCTCATCATTGGCTTTTGTACATTCAACCATGCTTCTTTTTCACTTTTAACCGATTGCATGCACCTCAGAGTCATTCCACCATTCACTGTTTAAGAACTTTTTACTTTCTAATTTAAGGCACACTCACAGCTTTCTTAGCACTGCTAACAATCGCTTCGGTCTTGCATTGAGGCTTCAGATTTGTTCAGTTTACAACTTTTCACGATTCAATCTGATTTGACTTGCGAGCGCTCTTATTACCTTTTTTACACCTTTTTATCTTATATTTATCTTTATTACCTTTTTCACTTAACTTCTCACTCTTTATTCTACCCGCTCCTTTTATTATCTATTATTATTAATATTAATTTAATTATTATTATATTATTATATTTTATTTTATTAATTATTATTATTATTATTATTATTATTATTTATTATTATTATTAAGTTATTATTTTATTATTATTATTATTATTGATTATTAATTATGTATATTATTATTATTATTCTTATTATGTATTATTATTATTATTATTATTATTAATTATTATTGCAATCATTATTATTATTACTTATTATTATTATTATTATATATTATTATGTATTATTGATTATTATTTTATTATTCTTTTATTACTTATTATTATTTTTATTATAATAGAAATTAGAAACAAAACCAAGATGCAATGAATAAACATTAACACTTTCTTTCTTTTATACAAAATTTGTTAAAAGTATTAAAATAGATAGAATTAAAAATTTTCTTTTTTCAATTAAGCGTCGTCGTCATCGTTGAATTTATTAAAATCATCATGCGTCATCAGTTATCGTCAGAAAAGGTTTTAAATTGTCGCATTATAATAGTAATATTATAGTATATATATATATATATATATATATATATATAATATATATATATATATATATATATATATATTATAATATATATATATATATATATATATATATAATTATATATATATAGTATATATATATATATATATATATATAGTATATTATATATATTTATATGTATAGTATTATAATTATAATTATATATATATATATATTTATATATAATATATAGTATATATATATCTATATTAATATATATATATATGATAAGTATATATATATATATAATATATGTGTATATATTACATATATATATATAATATATTATATTTAATATATATATATATTATATTAGTATGATATATTATTATATATATATATTATATATATATATATATCTTATACTATATATTTCAAAAATTAATAAAAAAAAGTTTTATTTATAATTATTAATAATTTTAAAATAATATATATATATAGTATTTATAATTATATATATAGTATATATATATATATTATATTATTATATATATATATATTATATATATATAGAGCGGTTAGCTGTGAGTGAAATCTGCTGGCTAGTGATAAACCCATGGGTTGGTGGCAGGGCTGCGGAGTTCGTAAAATAAATTTTTCGACTCCCGATTCCGACTCCGACTCCGACTCTGACTACGACTCAACAAAAAATTTTGACTCCGACTCCGGACTTTCACTTAACAAAAATTTTCGGATCGCGACTTCCCAGCAGTCAAATTCAAATTTCGGACTCTGACTCAGCTTAGTGGTTTTCAAAAGTTACAATAAAACAATTTTTTTTTTGTTTCAACTTTTGTTTTTTTTACTTGCTTTTGGAATAAAAAATATACGCATTGGAATGAAGCTAATCATCCAGAATGCTATACGGTAAATACTTAACGAATA
>JABUQX010012437.1:0-20000 GCA_015478945.1 Trachelipus rathkii
AGCCTATAAATCTACGTAAATCGAATAAAGTGTTGAAAGATCTCTGGTGACGCACAACCAATTAGAGTATTGTTTTTCTTTTTTCTTTTTTTTAAAACAATGCAAGTGAAATAAATAAAAAAATATATAGAGAGAATCATATAAGCGTTGTAAATAAATGGTTATGTACATAGTTTAGTTAGCACTAGGATGCGCTGTTTTTTCGTTCTTATTTTTTTAAGATATTGATCGATTATTTTATAGATCGAAATTAAAGAAAAATGTATTCATTACTTGAATTAGGCCATTTACTCATGTTCAAAATTTTATGAAATGTGTTCGATCATATAATCGATATGTATAATGAAGGTATGACGGGCGGAATAATCTTTCACATTTCGTAAAAATATACTTATTAATATAAATATATAATATATATAATATATATATATTATATATCTATAATTTATATATATATATGATTATATATAATTAATATTATCAATATTATTACGGTATATATATAAAATAAATATACTAATCATTATATTAATATATATATATATAATATATATTATATATATATATATATATATATAATGGGATCGGTGGGCACTGATCGGTTATTCCGCGTTATTAACTTTCTCGTTTGTAAATTAGTGCTTCCGCCAACTTTGTAAACCTTCAGCGAATCAAATTAGCATTCACGATAAACTTGCCCCAAATTAAGTGCACTAGCACTAAAATCATGCAGTCTTTGTTAGTGTATCGCGAGCGTGTTCTGCAAGTAAATTGGCTGACTGCGTGTAAAACAACTATAAGTTTTGTGTTTGAATTGATCGCGGTGTAGCAGCAAGCATGCTTTGCCAAGTCCCAGAAGCAGCTTTGCCAAGGTCTTTTCAATGTATTGTATTAGGACTGTGTTTCGCGACCCAAAGTTTTGATGATGTCATGTCATATAATTAGCGTAAACATTTCCGAAATTATGCCTAAGAAAATATGGCAATAGTTTTAAATTAAATCTCGCGCAGCCTTGATGATCTTCGCTGGAGGCAGGCCCGAAGGAGGTCCTGACTGGCATCATTGCTAGCCAAGTTTGATCTAACTATTCTATTCATCAAATCAACACATTCATTGCCACCCAGTGCTGGGGCAAAGGTGAGGCTCAGCTGTTTTCTTCCCCTAGGGGAAGGCAATCTTTGATCGCGTTTTCGGGCTCTGCACCATTAAAGGTCAACTCGGTATGGTTTAAAATTAGGTCAGTCCTCCTCTTAGTAGCAAGAGCTCGGTGAGGCTTCCGCTCATTGCATGGGCCACCTCAATAATATGGTACTTACCTATTATATGCAAGATAAGCTAGACCAATATTGCATGGGCCCTATAGAATGTAGTTAACATCGAAGTAAATTTGGTTGGGTGCCCACCGCCCTAAAATAGTAAATATTGAACTATATAAATATATATATATATATACAAAATATATTAATATTAAAATAATATATATATATTATATTACTATATTATAAATATATAATATTAAATATATTATAATATATAATATATATATATTATATAATATATAATATTAATTATATATATATATCTAATATATATATATATATTATATATATATATATATATATACTTATATATCTCAGACTGTTCACTACTATGTATTCCCCTATCAGAAGCTTGGGGGTAGCGGTCTAATAAAGATCTCATGACAAGGTAAACAGAAATCACGAGGCTAATGCTTTTGATCATTTCTAGGTACATAAATTAAGTGTATAGCTGGAAACCCAACCCAGAGGTCACTCTATTCCTTTTTTTACTTTGCTCTGCTTATGAACACGCAAATAAATCAGCGTTACCGTACGTACTGTTAATGGAATATTCTTTTCTCTACGACATACATATAAGAGTGATAATATTTATACTAAAATTACGATATTATCTAATAATTTTTTTTTAGTTGCCAGATGATAAAATAATATAATACTAATCATTTATACAACACACTTATGCTAGTACCAATATACTATTATCATAAATTTTACCATATACTTATATTTTATTACCTAATACTATATATTGCACTTGAGGCATAACTATACATATATTACTATACTTATAAATATATTATTAACTGATAATAAGCATACTTTTCAAGGACATCTTTATAAATACTACTCAGTAAGTATACACGATAATAGCCTTGGATGCGGAGTATGAAGTATAAGTGGCGAGTATGGTAAGTGAGGAGGATACCTGTTACGTTCTGGTAAGGGATAATGCGGACGCATGGCCAGTAGGTAAAGATAGAGAGAGTATGGATGATGTAAGGTCGGAGGCGGTCGAGTACGATCTGCGTAGATCGTGAGAGTAGATGATTATATATCGTGTAGCGTCAGTTGTTATCGCAGTGTAAGACTTCAACATGAGTTAGATGTATATACTGTGAGAGAGTGTATGTTGTAGCTGTTTAGCTCTGTAGTGTGTGATGAAGACTCTCTTGTTCGGATGTCTGTGTACTGCGGTTGATGTTCATCTGTATCGGAATGTGTTAATGTGTTGCTGGCGCGAATCTTCGGATGGGACTGGGTGTGTAGTGGAGTAGGTGTTGAGTTGGGAGGTGAGTGCTGTGTGATATATGTTGGGTTTATTACTCTATAAGATGTGTATTGTGGTGTTGTCGCTGTGAGCAGATAAATCGTGTGCATTGGCGGTGTTTAATAAGATCTGCTAGTCGGAGGTCGTGCGTGTGTTGAGAAAGAAGTAACGCGTGCAATTGACTTGAAGGAAAAGTCCGAGCCGCGAGCTGATTGCCCGCTAGTCAGAGTTGGTGTTGTGCGAGGCGTGTTTTTGCCGGGAGCCCCATCAGGACGAGGGAAGAAAGCTTAGAACGTTGTTGTTATGTGGCGCATTATTAATTAGTATGTTGATTCGTGTGATGTGTTATGATGATTATGTGATTTATGTTGAGTTGATTTATAGTAGTAAAGTGATGATGTCAGGTAGGCTAGTTATGTATATATATAGTATATTAGTAGTATATATGTAGTATATATGAATTATATAAGTATCAGCGGTAGGTTATTGAGATAGCTATGTCTTGGGATATGAGCGTGTATGCAAGGTCTGAGGATTGTATTTATGAGTTATATATATATATTATTGTAGTGGCTGGTAGGTTAGGACGTGAGTACCGCGTAGCTGATTGAGTCTAGTGTAGCCGCTAAACTGGATTGACATCCCGGTCGCGGTTGGACGATGCATTTGTTGTGCGACTTTGGCGGGCGTGGGGTTTGGCGCACTGCATAGGCCTATGATGCGGCGCGATTTCGCGTTCGAGACGATTTCAGGACTATTGGTGATGGAGGGATGAGGGTTAGTGAGTGAGGTAGTATTGGAGTCATATATTAGGTTTATGTGTGTCGGTACCGGTTTGTCTGGTTGTTTAGCAAGCAATGGGTGCCGTTTGACTTTTTTTGTTGTGGTTTGTTGTTTTTAATATAATGTGGGCGCGTACTATAGGTGTGCTGCGTGATGGTACCTACAGAGTGGAATTTCGAGGTGGTAACGGTGGTGACAATAGGAATGGTAAGCGCGAGAAAGATTGTATAGTGAGGAGGCGGGATCCAGTGGGTGACTGGTTACGGGAATCCGTGAACTGGTTAAAAGAAATTGTGTTTGGTTTGATGTGTGCCCTGTCTGTTGCCTGATATTTGACGACTTCGTGCGTTAGATAGTTGATATGACCCATGTTGGTAAAGAGTTAGTGCAGGCCAGTCGGGTCGTTAGTGCGCTTACGTGCGCGCTAGTGCCGGGGAGTTGTGTCGCACAGAGATAGATTGGACTAGTAGGTTTCGCGCCCGCTAGTCTCTAAGAGCTTTGCTCGCGAAGCTGTGCCCGGCACGCTTACGCATGTAGGTGAGTTCCGCGAGTGTCAGCGAGGCCCTAGGCCCGCGTGACGGGGGTAGGAGAATAACGTCATGCTCCCGCCGGCGTCGTGTCCTCCCCGCTCTCGGTGTGTGTCGCGACCGCCTATTTGATAAGAGTTATTGTTGTTTTATATCGTGTTTTTTCTTCTTATTATATGTATATAATATCCTCTTGTATGCTATGTATTGGGTGTCGTAATATCGTTGTACTGAGTCGTCGAAGGTTGTGATGCTGCTGGTCAGTGAAGTATAGTTGAGGATGTAGGTTTCTGTCTGTAAAGGTGTCGGGTACTGTTTTGAGATAGTTGTTCATTTATGAAAAAAATGTATTTTTTTGTTTTTTTTGTTTTTTCTTTCCATTTTCTGTATTAAGCTTTATACGCCTGATTCAAATATGTAATTGGTTTTGTCTGTAAGTGTCGTACTTTTCGAAATATTCCATTTTTAAAACAATATTATAAAGCAAAAATGTGATTTTTACAAATATTTTAAAAAATACTTTCGAACTTTTTGAATCAATGTCCGTTACCGTACTGGAAAATTCATTGTTGGTAATCAGTATAGTAGCATATATTAACAAAAAGAGCAAAAAAAAAATTCAAAAATTGGCACCATTGTGTAAAACAGAAAAGGGCGCTATATATATATATATATATTATATCTAGTATAGTAATATATATATATATATATATATATAGTATATATATATATATATTATATATAATATAGTATATATATATATATAGTATATACGATATAAATTCATAGGTATATATATATATATACTATATATATATTATATAATATATATATTATATAGTTATATATATTGTATAGCTTTACTCGCCCTGCTATTTACATACCAGTCACAGAATTAAAAAATCAACGACTACAATCGTGAACTGGCGCCTTAAAAAGTAAATCAAAGAGCAGAAATCATAATGATAATCAATATAGCAGTAAAATAATTTTTGAAATCTTGTTTTTCGGCATAATTTTGAAGTGAAATGTGTTTAAACATCCAAATGAATTTGGGCAATCTTTAAAAATTAAACTACAAAAACGTTAACTGAATATCGTATTATTTTTTTTTATATAATTTAGTTAATAATGTTATTTCATATAAATTTGTAATTTCCAATTTAGCTTATACATACATGGATGGGGAGGCGGATGTTTCAGGATATGTTTTAAATAGTTAGTCGTCTTCTTTCTCTAGTTTAAAATTTATTTAAAACTATAAGAATACGTTAAGGTATAGGATGAAACTTAAAAAGTTACTGCGATACCGACTTTGCCACACGTGAAGTTAGTATCTTGGCATAAAAAAAAAGAAGTAACAATTCAAAGGAATGTCAAAAGATTAAGCAAATTTTGAGTGTTCCTGTCAGCATGGCAAGCATATCATGCATATACAAACCCACACAAGGATAACTACTATATACATTCAACTAATTATTATGTTAAAGGTGATTAATTAAGCAAATTGTCACTTCACTTAGAAATATATTATTTTATTACCAATCATATATAGTGAAAAGAAAAAGAATCGTTGAAGCAACTTAACACCCGAAAGCAAACGCACACACTACAATTATTCTTACTCTGCATGAACCTTGAGAAAGCAGAATGTCTGTTTATGAAATTCCTCACAATATGGCCATAATTGGCAAAAATGTAGTCATCGATTTCCGAATCGTCAGTATCGGTGGAATCGGAGTCAAAATTATCATATAGACCTCCATTATAATTTGCTTCTACATCGATTGGCACCGGTTTTAGATTTGAGCTACATAAAAATTCTGTGCTAGGATTTTCTTCTAATATCAAACCTCCTAGTTTTGTTCTTATTTGAGTATCGGGGTCTACAATCCCTGTAGTTTGATCAAAAGGCTCCTTATGAGAAGAGAAATTTGATGGCCTATAATGTAATCAATAAATTTGTGTGCAAAACCGAAATTGGACTATATATATATGTATATATAGTATGATATAATATATCGATATATATTATATACTATGATATAATATATATAATATATGAGTATATATTATATATATTATATCGTAGTATATATATATATCATATATATAGTATAGTATATATATTATATAATTATATATATATATATATATATAATATAACTTCTAAATTAGAATTACTTTCAGTATTAAAACACTTAAATACAGCTGACAACCTTTAAACTTTTCCAAAATTTACCACTACTTCTGCAAATACCTAAAAATAAAAGGCACTTATTAAAGAAATCTTTAAATACCTTTAAAAGACTGTCGATTAAGTGCGAGAGAGTTAAGAGGATAACTTGTTTACTTTCTCGAGAGACTCAGGCCAAGTAGGTAAAAGTCTCGTGTGTATTCTTTCCCCCCCGCATACCACGCAAGCTGCGGCAACTTTCCGAAGCTTTTCCACATAAGAATTTCGAGTCCTAGAAATATAGACGAAAATGAAAATTGAAAATATGTTCTAATACGAAAAGGTAATACTGTATTTTAGTGCTCCTATTCCTTAAAATTGGTAAACTACAATTGAGATATATGAATTCAGCAACTCAAAACGATATTTTTAAATATGGAAGCTTTTGAAAATTGTGGATCAAGCAATAGAGGGACTAGAAGACGTTTTTCAACTCTCATAGCGAGAGCTACTTGTTAGGTGGCATATCGTCTTCAGCTTTTGAAAAAAGGTTTATTACAGTTTGTAATCGAGTTTCTACTCTACCTCAAGGCAGTATATTTTAAAGCGTTTCAAAACAAGTGTTTCAAATGGGATCTAGTTAAATCTTAACAATTCTATACTTTTATATTTCAAATACTGCACTTTTGTACTGTATGGTATGTTGCTCTATTGTTTAATATTTTTTTAGTATTCTTTCCAACTTCAAAGAGTTATTTTGTAAGCTCTTACCTACCTGTAAACTTGTGATCTCTCATATCATTTGGGTAAATAAAGTTCTATTGCACAGTCTTATAACTTTTAGCAGGAAAGAAAATACAATGCCTTGGTAGCCTGATGAGGTCTTTGGTACTGCTTTAGTAACTATAAAATTTTTGTAACTACGAACTTAACTCTCTATATACTAATACAGAGATAGTAATAATAAAGATGACGCGAAAATAAACTTGTCATAAGTATGCAAAGATTAACCATTTAAGATGCCAAATCGACAGAATCAAAACTAACCAACAAACGAGGAGGGGGGGGGAGTGTCATGGATAATTTTTGATGCTATTCTGTTGTGGAATGTGAACAAATAAGTATAGAATGACAGTTTATCCAAGATTTTGTTCACTTCACTCTAGCCCGAACTGACATATTAACGTATTTTACTTTAGCTTGATATTTACTATATTCACACAGTTTTGTTTTATTAAAGATAAATATAAATTGAGAATAAGCGTTTGAGTTTGGAGCGAAGCTTCCCTAGATGCGTCGAGCTCGGAGCAGATACATCGGAGCTGCTCCGATGCCGAGAAAGCTCATAATTCTGAAATTCGAAAACGTGGCTAAGTTTGCAAACCTATTAATGATTGTCTAAATTGCAAGACATTACTCTTATAAACTCTCTCTAAATGCTCTCCCTTTGTGAGTTTAGCTCGGTCCAACTTTCTTTCACACAATGCTCATCTTTCTCCTCCAGCTCCATGACCTTCAAACTCCACTGCTATACTGCATTCTTTGATGTATTCTACCAGGAGACTGGAAAACTTTCTTTACTATATTTTAATTCGCATTCTTTTGAACTTTCAAGGGCCTATAACTTTTTCCACCGAAGGTGACAAAAATTATATTATATATACAATATATAAAATATATAAATAAAATTTTTTTATTATATACATATAAAAGAAAGATCAAGTAGATAAAAGATTCACAGCATAAAATGAATATATATAATTAATATATATATATATATATATATATATATATATATATATATATATATTAGTATAAGAAAGCAGTCAGTAAATGACCGCCAAAATACAATAATTAACTGTAATAATATGACCTGCATATCATACCTTGTAGGGATATATCCAGGTAATTGTTGCGTTGAAAACCACAAATTTCTGTGACCACAGAAGGACGTGATAAGCTTATCTTTTCCTTCACTAGTCTTCAGGCGTAATTCCATACATAAGAAAAACCTCCACAAAATGTGCTGGAGTAACCGTTCCTATATATATATTATATATTATTATATATATATATATTATATATATATATATATTATAATATATATAATATATATATATATATATATATATAAATATATTATATATATAATAATATTATATATATATATATATATTATATTATTATAAAATATATATATAATATATATATTATATCATATATATATATATATATATATATATATATATATATAATATCTACTGTATCTTCTATATATACACACTATATATATATATATATTAATATAATAATATATATATATATATATATATATATATATATATATATATTAATTAATATATTATATATATATATATAATATATATATATATATATAATATATATATATATATATATATATATATATATATATATATATATATATATATATTATATATAAGTAGTAAGGTTAGCGGAACCAGCATTTTCCAGCATTCCAGAACCCGTAGATTTTATCTGGAAAATCTGGAATGTTGGATATGTTTTATTATTTTTCTGGAATGCTGGATATGTTTTATTATTTTTTTTCTGGAATTTTCGGTATATATTTTTTAACCGTAGAGTTTTTATTTCGAGCTTTGAGCCGGTAGCCGGAGCCGGAGCCGGAGTCGGAGCCGGAGCCAGAGCCGGAACCTGGGTAAGAGTGTATATTTTTTCCCGCTGAATCCGATTTTGGTCTTGAGGTGTCCATCTATGGGTTTTTTGGGTCAGGAATCCGTTTATGAGGTATGTGAGGCGTTTGGAACAGGGAATTCCAAGTCAAATGCCGACATGACTTGGTGGAAATTCGTAAGGTCGTCAGATTTCGACGTTTGAGGTGTCCATCTATGGGTTTTTTGGGTCAGGGAATCCGTTTATGAGGTATGTGAGGCGTTTGGAACAGGGAAATCAAGTCAAATGCCGACATGACTTGGTTGGAAATTCGTAAGGTCGTCAGATTTAGACACTTGAGGTGTCCATCTATGGGTTTTTGGGGTCAGGGAAGCCGTTTATGAGGTATGTGAGGCGTTTGGAACAGGGAAATCAAGTCAAATGCCGACATGACTTGATTGGAAATTCGTAAGGTCGTCCGTTTTTCAAGGATTTTTGACACTTAAGGTGTCATCTATGGGTTTTTGGGGTCGGGGAAGCCGTTTTTGAGGTATGTGAGGCGTTTGGATCAGGGAATTCAAAGTCAAATGCCGACATGACTTGGTTGGAAATTCGTAAGGTCGTCAGATTTTGACGCTTGGGGTGTCCATCTATGGGTTTTTGGGTCAGGGAAGCCGTTTATGAGGTATGTGAGGCGTTTGGAACAGGGAATTCAAGTCAAATGCCGACATGACTTGGACTTTCTCTGAAATTGCTAAGTTTTATACTTTTTATTGGTCAAATTAAGGGTTCCTAAGGGTTGTGAGACCAATTTTGAGGTCAGGTTGGGCATATTTGGTTTTAGAAGGTTATCAAATAAGTCTTATAACGCCACACTTTTCTTCCAACCACTCATTTAGATGAGTTTCTAGGTGACATTGGTCTTCTCAAACTTGGCTCCCCATAATAAGGGAAGAGTAACCTCATTGTAGACGCGATTACGTCCCCGTGCTTCACCCCAGAGGGTGCGCATCCCCTAAAAATCGAAATGTTGCGTAGAAGGTTGAAATTTGGAGAAAGGATTCAGAGTCGGATTTCTGGTAAAGAACGGGTTTGGAATCAGGGGAATGAACAAAGGCAAGGTGCTGGAGCCAAGTGCTGGTGCTAGTTAGTAAGTTCGTTTAAATAATACAATATTATTACTGTTCAATACCCTATACTGTTCTATCATGTTACATATCGTCATTGCATTGGCATTTGCAAGATAACCCGTCTTTCTAAATGTTCAATACTGACATTTATATTTTCAAATCTCATTTTCTTTTTATAAATGCTAACTAATATAATTTTTTTTCCTTAAACTGAAACATGCATATATTGGTTGCTATTTTTTATGTTTTTATTTTACATTTATACTTTATGTTTAATTTAATTTTTTTTTTTTTTTTTTTTTTTTTTTTTTTTTTTTTTTTTTTTTTTTTTTTTTTTTTTTTTTTTATATATTTTTATTTGTTTATTTATTTTGTTTTGTTTCTTTATACTTTTCGTTTTTTACTAAAAAATTTATTCCTTTTATGTTTATAACTTAAAAAATTTACATTTTTACATACCTTAAAGCAGTAAATCAGTAAATCAGTAAATCAAACTGCCCTCCATAATCTCATACCCTTCTATGATCTATTGATCTATTGATCTATTGATCTAGCGTTCTATTGATTCAAGTCATATTTTGTATAACATAACACAAAAACTTTTATTTATTTTGTTTTGTTTCTTTATAATTTTCGTTTTTTACTAAAAAATTTATTCTTTTTATGTTTATACCTTAAAAATTACATTTTTTACATACCTTAAAGCAGTAAATCAGTAAATCAGTAAATCAAACTGCCCTCCATACCCTCATACCCTTCTGTGATCTATTGATCTATTGATCTATTGATCTATTGATCTATTGATTCAAGTCATATTTTGTATAACATAACACAAAACTTTTATTTATTTTTGTTTTGTTTCTTTAAACTTTTTGTTTTTACTAAAAAATTTATTCTTTTTATGTTTATAACTTAAAAAAATTTGCATTTTTACATACCTTAAAGCAGTAAATCAGTAAATCAGTAAATCAAACCCCTCCATTCCCACATACCCTTCTGTGATCTATTGATCTTTGATCTATTGATCTATTGATTCAGGTCATATTTGTATAACATAACACAACTTTATTTATTTTGTTTTGGTTTTCTTTTATACTTTTCGTTTTTTTACTAAAAATTTATTCTTTTTATGTTTATACTTAAAAAATTTGCTTTTTACATACCTTAAAGCAGTAAATCAGTAAATCAGTAAATCAAACTATCCCCATACCCTCCTATCCTTCCATTTTCTATTTATCTATTGATCTATTGATCTATTGATTCAAGTCATATTTTGTATAACATAACACAAAAACTTTTATTTATTTTTGTTTTGTTTCTTTAAATATTTTGTTTTTACTAAAAAATTTACTCTTTTTATGTTTATAACTTAAAAAATTTACATTTTTTCATACCTTAAAGCAGTAAATCAGTAAATCAGTAAATCAAACTACCCTCCATACCCTCATAACCTTCCATGATCTATTGATCTATTGATCTATTGATCTATTGATTCAAGTCATATTTTGTATAACATAACACAAAACTTTTATTTATTTTTGTTTTGTTTCTTTAAATTTTTTGTTTTTACTAAAAATTTTATTCTTTTTATGTTTATAACTTAAAAAATTTAACATTTTTACATAACCTTAAAGCAGTAAATCAAGTAAATCAGTAAATCAACTACCTCATTCCTCATACCCTTCCATGATCTAATGATCTAATGATCTATTGATCTATTGATTCAAGTCCATTTCGTGTATCAACATAAACACAACTTTTATTTATTATTGTTTTGTTTCTTAACTTTTCGTTTTTTACTATAAATTTATTTATTTTGTTTAATTTGCTTTAAATATTTTGTTTTTACTAAAAAATTTATTCTTTTTATGTTTATAACTTAAAAAAATTTGCATATTTACATACCCTTAAAGCAGTAAATCGTAAATCAGTAAATCAACTACCCCTCCATAACCTCATACCCTTCTCTGATCTAGTTGATCTATTGATCTAATGAATCTTTGATCTTATTGATTCAAGTCATATTTTGGTATAACATAACACAAAACTATTCACTTTTATTTTTTGTTCTTTTAACTTTTCGTTTTTTACTTAAAATTTTTATTTATTTTGTTAATTTGCTTTAAATATTTTGTTTTTACTAAAAAAATTTAACTTCTAAATATTTTATAACTTAAAAAAATTTTGCATATTTACATACCTTAAAGCAGTAAATCCAGTAAATCAGTAATCAAACTGCCCCTCCATACCTCCTACCCTTCCATGATCTATTGATCTAATGGATCTAATTTGATCTATTGATCCAAGTCATATTTTGTATAACATAACACAAAACTTTTATTTATTTTTGTTTTTGTTTCTTTAAACTTCGTTTTTGCTAAAAATTATTCTTTTATGTTTATAACTTAAAAAATTTTGCTTATTACATACCTTAAAGCAGTAAATCAATAATCAGTAAATCAAACTAAACTCCATCCTCATTAACGTGATCTATTGATAAAATGAAGCTATAAACCTATCTGATCTACTTTGATTTCAGTCATATATTTTGTATAACATTACACAAAACTTTTATTTATTTTGTTTTGTTTCTTTGAAACTTTTCGTTTTTTTTACTAAAAAATTTATTTTTTAATGTTTATAACTTAAAAAAAAATTTGCATATTTACATTCCTTAAAAACGTAAATCAGTAAATCAGTAATACAGCCCTTCATACCCTCATACCCATCCATGGATCTATTGATCTATTGATGCTATTTGATCTATTGATTCAAGTCGTATTTTTTACTAAAATAACACAAAACTTTATATTTATTTTTGTTTTTTTTTTTTTTTTTTTGTTTTTTTTAACTTAAAAAATTTATTCTTAAGATTAATAATAAAAAAAATTTGCATATTTACTACCTTAAAACAGTAAATCAGTAAATCAGTAACAAACTGCCATCAAATTATACCCTCATAACGCCATCCATGATCTATTGATGCTATTGATCTATTATCTATGAATCTATTGATTCAATTCATATTTTGTATAACATACACAAAAACTTTTTTTATTATTGTTTGTTTTATGTAAACTTTTCGTTTTTTTACTATAAAATTTTTATTTATTTTGTTTAATTCTTTAAATATTTTGTTTTTTACTAAAAAATTTATTCTTCTTATGTTTATAACTTAAAAATTTGCATTTTTACGTACCTTAAAACAGTAAATCAGTAAATCAGTAAATCAAACTGCCCTCCATAACCACATACCCTTCTGTGATCTATTGATCTATTGATCTATTGATCTATTAATCTATTGATTCAAGTCATATTTTGTATAACATAACACAAAACTTTTATTTATTTTTGTTTTGTTTCTTTAAACTTTTCGTTTTTACTAAAAAATTTAGTCCTTTTATGTTTATAACTTAAAAAAATTTGCTTATTTACATACCTTAAAGCAGTAAATCAGTAATCAAACTGCCCACCATACCCTCATACCCATCCATGATCTATCGTCTATTGATTCAGTCATAAATTTTGTATAACATAACACAAAACTTTTATTCATTTTTTGTTTTGTTCTTTAAACTTTTCGTTTTTACTAAAAAATTTATTCCTTTTATGTTTATAACTTAAAAAAAATTTGCATATTTACATACCTTAAAACAGTAAATCAGTAAAACAGTAATTCAAACTGCCCTTCATACCCTCATACCCATCCATGATCTATTGATCTATTGATCTATTGATCTATTGATCTATTGATTCAAGTCATATTTTGTATAACATAACACAAAACTTTTATTTATTTTTGTTTTGTTTCTTTAAACTTTTAGTTTTTTACTAAAAAATTTATTCCTTTTATGTTTATAACTTAAAAAAATTTGCATATTTACATACCTTAAAACAGTAAATACAGTAAATTCAGTAAAATCAAACTTACCCTCCATATAACTCATATTCATCCCATGATCTATTGATCTATTGATCTATTGATCTATTGATCTATTGATTCAAGTCATATTTTGTATAGCATAACACAAAACTTTTATTTATTTTTGTTTTGTTTCTTTAAACATTTTTGTTTTTACTAAAAAATTATTTATATTGTTTAATTTGCTTTAAATATTTTGTTTTACTAAAAAAATTTATTCATTTTATGTTTATAACTTAAAAAATTTGCATTTTTACATACCTTAAAGCAGTAAATCAGTAAATCAGTAAATCAAACTGCCCTCGATACCTACCCTTTTGTGATCTATTGATCTATTGAGGCTATTGCATCTATTGATCTATTGATTCAAGTCATATTTTGTATAACATAACACAAAAACTTTTATTTATTTTGTTTTGTTTCTTTAAACTTTTTCGTTTTTAACTCTAAAAAATTTATTCTTTTTATGTTTTATAACTTAAAAAAATTTGCATATTTACATACCTTAAAGCGTAAATCAGTAAAATCAGTAAATCAAAACTGCCCTATACCCTCATAACCTTCTGTGATCTATTGATCTATTGTCTATGATCTATTGATCTAATTGATTCAAGTCTCATATTTTGTATAAACATAACACAAAACTTTTATTTATTTTGTTTTGATTTCTTTAAACTTTTCGTTTTTACTAAAAAATTTATTTATTTTTGCTTATTCTGTTTAAAATATTTTGTTTTAATTAAAATTTCTTTCTTTTTATGTTTATAACTTTAAAAATTTACATTTTTACATACCTTAAAACAGTAAAATCAGTAAAACAGTTAAATGCAAACTGTGTCTATCTACGCCTCCCTGCCCTATCATGATCTACTGATCTAATGATCTATTGATCTAGTGATTCAAGTTATCTTTTTGTTATAACATAACATAAAAAATAAAATTCTTTGCTGTGGCTGTTGTTGTTGTTGTTGTTGTTGTTGTTGTTGTTGTTGTTGTTGTTGTTGTTGTTGTTGTTGTTGTTGTTGCTGTTAAATATATCATACGTTCAAGTTAAAATGAAATCATACAAACTTTTTTCAAACATATCTCTAAAATATTAATGTTATTTTACATTAACTGAGAGGAGAAGGGGGAGCAGGATTGTTAAATATTGAATAACTAAACAAAAAACATATCATCCTACCCATCTGACATACAGCATTCGTTAACAAGGTAACTAAAATTAAAAGTTTCAACTTACCAGCAGAAAAAGGCATAGCAATCTCAATCTTTACTATACACACAAACGCTCAAAATATTATTATTATAATTATTATTTTGGAATGCTGGAAAATGCTGGTAAGTTGAAACTTTAATTTTAGTTTACTTGTTAACGCAATGATGTTGTCAGAATGGGCTAGATGATATGTATTTTTGTTTATTTTTCAATATTACATGTGAATGTAAAATTAACATTAATATTTGGACAAATATTTGAAAAAGTGTTGTATATTTTCATTTAACTTGAAATTTTGATATATTTAACAACAGCAACAACAACAACAACAACAACAACAACAACAACAACAACAACAACAACAACAACAACAACAACAGCCACAGCAAAGAATTTATTTTTATGTTATGTTATACAAAAAGATACTTGAATCAGTAGATCAATAGATCATTAGATCAGTAGATCATGATAGGGCAGGAGGGTAGATAGACACAGTTTGATTTACTGTTTTACTGATTTACTGTTTTAAGGTATGTAAAAATGTAAATTTTTAAGTTATAAACATAAAAAGAAAGAAATTTTAATTAAAACAAAATATTTTAAACAGAATAAGCAAAAATAAATAAATTTTTTAGTAAAAACGAAAAGTTTAAAGAAAATCAAAACAAAATAAATAAAAGTTTTTGTGTTATGTTATACAAAATATGACTTGAATCAATAGATCAATAGATCAATAGATCAATAGATCAATAGATCACAGAAGGTTATGAGGGTATGGAGGGCAGTTTGATTTACTGATTTACTGATTTACTGCTTTAAGGTATGTAAATATGCAAATTTTTTTAAGTTATAAACATAAAAAGAATAAATTTTTTAGTAAAAACGAAAAGTTTAAAGAAACAAAACAAAATAAATAAAAGTTTTTGTGTTATGTTATACAAATATGACTTGAATCAATAGATCAATAGACAATAGCTCAATAGATCATAGATCACAAAAGGGTATGAGGGTATGGAGGGCAGTTTGATTTCTGATTTATGATTTACTGACTTAAGGTATGTAAAAATGCATAAATTTTTTAAGTTATAAACATAAAATGAATAATTTTTTTTTAGTAAAACAAAATATGTCGATAAACGAGAGAATAAAACATTACTAAGGAAACAATAAAAAGTGTTAAGAAAAAACAAAAGTTTGTAAAAGTTTGGGACATGCTATACAAAATATGACTTGAATCAATAGATCAATAGATCAATAGATCAATAGATCAATAGATCAATAGATCATGGATGGGTATGAGGGTATGGAGGGTAGTTTGATTTACTGATTTACTGATTTACTGTTTTAAGGTATGTAAATATGCAAAAAAAAATTAAGTTATAAACATAAAAGGAATAAATTTTTTAGTAAAAAACTAAAAGTTTAAAGAAACAAAACAAAAATAAATAAAAGTTTTGTGTTATGTTATACAAAATATGACTTGAATCATAGATCATAGATCATAGATCATGAAGGTAATGAGGGTATGAAGGGCATTTGAATTCTGTTTTAGCTGATTACTGTTTTAAGGTATGTAAATATGCAAATTTTTAAGCTATAAACATAAAAGGAATAAATTTTTTAGTAAAAACGAAAAGTTTAAAGAACAAAACAAAAAATGAATAAAAGTTTTGTGTTATGTTATACAAAATATGACTTGAATCAATAGATCAATAGATCATGGATGGGTATGAGGGTATGGTGGGCAGTTTGATTACTGATTTACTGATTTACTGCTTTAAGGTATGTAAATAAGCAAATTTTTTTAAAGTTATAAACATAAAAGGACTAAATTTTTTAGTAAAAACGAAAAGTTTAAAGAAACAAAACAAAAATAAATAAAAGTTTTGTGTTATGTTATACAAAATATGACTTGAATCAATAGATTAATAGATCAATAGATCAATAGATCAATAGATCACAGAAGGGTATGTGGTTATGGAGGGCAGTTTGATTTACTGATTTACAGATTTACTGTTTTAAGGTATGTAAAAATGTAAATTTTTAAGTTATAAACATAAAAAGAATAAATTTTTTAGTAAAAACAAAATATTTAAAGCAAATTAAACAAAATAAATAAAATTTTATAGTAAAAAACGAAAAGTTTAAAGAAACAAAACAATAATAAATAAAAGTTTTGTGTTATGTTATACAAAATATGAATTGAATCAATAGATCAAATAGATCAATAGATCAATAGATCATAGATCATGGATGGGTATGAGGGTATGGATGGCAGTTTGATTTTACTGATTTTCTGATTTACTGTTTTAAGGTATTAAATATGCAAATTTTTTTAAAGTATAAACAAAAGGAATAAATTTTTTTAGTAAAAAAAGAAAAGTTTAAAGAAACAAAACAAAAATAAATAAAAGTTTTGTGTTATGTTTTACATATGACTTGATCAATAGATCAATAGATCAAATAGTCAATAGATCATGGATGGGTATGAGGGTATGAAGGCAGTTTGATTTACTGATTTACTGATTTACTGCTTTAAGGAATGTAAAAATGCAAATTTTTTTAAGTTATAAACATAAAAAGAATAAATTTTTAGTAAAAAAACGAAAAGTTTATAGAAAACAAAACAAAATAAATAAAAGTTTTGTGTTATGTTATACAAAATATGACTTGAATCAATAGATCAATTGATCAATAGATCAATAGATCATGGATGGGTATGAGGGTATGGAGTTTAGTTTGATTACTGATTACTGATTTACTGCTTTAGGTATGTAAAAAAGCAAATTTTTTAAGTTATATACATAAAAAGAATAATTTTTTTAGTAAAAACAAAATGTTTAAAGAAAGCAAAACAAAAATAAATAAAAGTTTGTGTTATGTTATACAAAATATGACTTGAATCAATAGATCAATAGATCATTAGATCAATAGATCATGGAAGGGTAGGAGGGTATGGAGGGCAGTTTGATTTACTGATTTACTGATTTACTGCTTTAAGGTATGTAAATATGCAAATTTTTTTAAGTTATAAACATAAAAAGATTAAATTTTTTAGTAAAAACAAAATATTTAAAGCAAATTAAACAAAATAAATAAAATTTTATAGTAAAAACGAAAAGTTTAAGAAAAAAACATAATAAATAAAAGTTTTGTGTTATGTTATACAAAATATGACTTGAATCAATAGATCAATAGATCATTAGATCAATAGATCAATAGATCAGAGAAGGGTATGAGGTTATGGAGGGTAGTTTGATTTACTGATTTACCGATTTACTGTTTTAAGGTATGTAAAAATGTAAATTTTTTAAGTTATAAACATAAAAAGAATAAATTTTTTAGTAAAAACAAAATATTTAAAGCAAATTAAACAAAATAAATAAAATTTTATAGTAAAAAACGAAAAGTTTAAAGAAACAAAACAATAATAAATAAAAGTTTTGTGTTATGTTATACAAAATATGACTTGAATCAATAGATCAATAGATCATTAGATCAATAGATCATGGAAGGGTATGAGGGAATGGAGGGTAGTTTGATTTACTGATTTACTGATTTACTGCTTTAAGGTATGTAAAAATGTAAATTTTTTAAGTTATAAACATAAAAAGAATAAATTTTTTAGTAAAAACAAAATATTTTAAGAAACAAAACAAAAATAAATAAAAGTTTTGTGTTATGTTATACAAAATATGACTTGAATCAATAGATCAATAGATCAATAGATCAATAGATCATGGAATGGGTATGAGGGTATGGAGGGCAGTTTGATTTACTGATTTACTGATTTACTGCTTTAAGGTATGAAAAAATGTAAATTTTTTAAGTTATAAACATAAAAAGAATAAATTTTTTAGTAAAAACAAAATGTTTAAAGAAACAAAACAAAAATAAATAAAAGTTTTTGTGTTATGTTATACAAAATATGATTTGAATCAATAGATCAATAGATCAATAGATCATGGATGGGTATGAGGGTATGGAGGATAGTTTGATTTACTGATTTACTGATTTACTGCTTAAAGGTTTGTAAAAATGCAAAATTTTTAAGTTATAACATAAAAGAATAAATTTTTTATAAAAACGAAAAGTATAAAGAACAAAACAAAAATAAATAAAAGTTTTTGTGTTATGTTATACAAAATATGACTTGAATCAATAGATCAATAGATCAATAGATCAATAGATCACAGAAGGGTATGTGGGAATGGAGGGTAGTTTGATTTACTGATTTACTGATTTACTGTTTTAAGGTATGTAAAAATGCAAAATTTTTAAGTTATAAACATAAAAAGAATAAATTTTTTTAGTAAAAACGAAAAGTATAAAGAAACAAAACAAAATAAATAAAAGTTTTTGTGTTATGTTATACAAAATATGACTTGAATCAATAGAACGATAGATCAATAGATCAATAGATCAATAGATCACAGAAGGGTAGGAGGGTATGGAGGGCAGTTTGATTTACTGATTTACTGCTTTAAGGTATGTAAAAATGTAAATTTTTTAAGTTATAAACATAAAAAGGAATAAATTTTTTAGTAAAAAACGAAAATTATAAAGAAACAAAACAAAATAAATAAAAGTTTTTGTGTTATGTTATACAAAATATGACTTGAATCAATAGAACGATAGATCAATAGATCAATAGATCAATAGATCATAGAAGGGTATGAGATTATGGGGAGTTTGATTTACTGATTTACTGATTTACTGCTTTAAGGTATGTAAAAATGTAAATTTTTTAAGTTATAAACATAAAAGGAATAAATTTTTTTAGTAAAAACGAAAAGTATAAAGAAACAAAACAAAATAAATAAAACAAATAAAAATATATAAAAAAAGAAAAAAATTATACACAAAGTAAAAAATGTAAAATAAAAAATAGTAGAAAAAAAAAAATTAAATTAAACATAAAGTATAAATGTAAAATAAAAACATAAAAAATAGCAACCAATATATGCATGTTTCAGTTTAAGGAAAAAAATTATATTAGTTAGCA
>JABUQX010012437.1:25000-31358 GCA_015478945.1 Trachelipus rathkii
GTACTATCACTGGCTCTCTCTCCAATCCTCGGAACTACAACTTTTACAAATGCTTTGTTACACAATTTCCACATCCATTCAATCATAATCTAACCTCCATTATTGATCATTTCATCAGTAATTCCATCTATACCTGCTGATTTACCATTCTTCAACTTTGTCATTCTACCTATTACCTCCTCCCTACTATAAACTTATCCCCAAAATACCTACTGCCTCTTACACATTCAAACCCACATACATTCACTATCACTTCTTCATTACTGCCAATGTTATGCAGATTCTCAAGTATTCCCTCTACATTCTCCTCACGCCCATTTCATCAGTCACGAAAGCACAATCCCTATTCATTATTCTAAGAAGATTCTCCTAACTCTCTTTCCTTATCTTTCGTACTTCCTTTCAGAGCAGCTTCCTATTCCTTTGTAAGTCTCCATTCATCATCCTTCCAAACTGTTCATTTACCTCTTTTTTTTTTCCTCTTACGTAGCAACTTTTAGTCTCCATTTTCCTCCATAAATATTTCCATATATCATTCTTTTCAAAATTCATCATTGGCTTTTGAAACAATTAACCACGCCTCCTTTTTTTTAGCATTCAACCGCTTGAATCACCTCTTCATTCCACCACTCGCTATTGACATTCTTACCTCTTACTTTACCACATCCACATACTTCTCTTGCACTACTAGCAAATACTACTTTCATTTGATTCCAGATATGTTCATCTTCATCTTGCTCACATTCAACCGACTTATTTTCAAGTACTCTCACACATATACATTTCCTTATAACCCTATTCACTTAACTTCTCACACTTAATTCTTCCCACTTCCTTCCTTTTTTCCTTTCATCTCCATCCATGATCCACTACTTAATTTAAAATAAAACAGCAATGATCTGTTATTCCCATCCTAATCCCCTCACTGATTTAACATTAATCACATACTTCAACATTTTATTCATCAACACAAAATCAGTCATATTTTTCACCTCGATAACATCTCTACCTACAACAACTCTAGTATATTTATCTATACTCTTGTGTCGAAGAATATATTACTTACACACATACCTTTCTCCTCACAGAAATCAAACACCTTCCCACCCTTCTCATTTTCTCCCTCCACCTCAAAGGTACCTGTTATACCATCCTTTTTCAATTACCTATCCAGCCATTCAAGTTGCCCAACACAATCAATCTGATGCTCCCTACTCACACCGTCCAAAACTTCGTTCAGATTATCCCAAAAAGTCCCACTCCCCTCAGCATCACCCTCAAATGAACCATATGTTACAACCACACATACCTCACCTTTCTTCAAACTTAATTTAAACCAATAGTTTTCTAGTAGCTCACACAAAAAAAATTCATTATAGCTCTGTGCCACAAGTCACTCATCAGAATCGCAACTCCTCTCCCCCCCCCCCTTTTCCTCACCCCCACACCACCCCTTTTCACCGCCTTCCTTTCGCCTTGTTTTCGATCACAAGCAAATTAAAATTTACTCCCTATAAATACATCCATCACCTCTCTTTCCTCTTCTCTTCGCCATTAACTTCTCCAACATTACATGTTCCATGAAGTTTCATAAATTTTCCCTGAAATATACAAGATAGCTTAAGGAGACACAACCAGATAAGAGGCACTCATAATCATTCTAAAATAAAGAAAACTGGTTGTGGGTCTCAAACTACCACTGTCCTTTATTTCGTCCTCATGGATACGCAGAATGTACGCTGTGGAAATTTTTTCTCCCTCACCCACAGGGATATATAAAATTGCTGTTTGTAATATTTAATACAGAAATTGGGGTGAAGTCTGGAGCTTCAAGGGTGGGCCTGGAGCTGTTGTATGAGCAAACCCCACAGTGTTTCATGGTGGTGTGTTGTGTGTATGTGATAACAGAGCCTACTCCAGTGTAAGAAGAATGTGGATATGAGCGCAAGAGGGGCGAACCATTGAGCACTGGAGTGCCATGGGATGTACCCTACACCCCAAATGCCCAATGGGAGGGTAATCTCATCGCTTTGACTACCTCCACTAATATATATATATATATATATTATATATATAATATACATATATTTATATATTATATATATATATATATATATATATATATATATATATATATAGTAAATAATATATATATATTATATAATATATATATTATATATATATATATATATATATGTGAGGATATATATATATATAAAGGAAAACACCGGTTATCAAGATTTTTCGGAAGCAATTCATTCCGCATTTGTATCTCTTTTTAAAATTTTTATAAAAATAAAAAAAAGAATTCAAGATATTCAAGTTTCCTTTTTCAATGCTAAATCTTCAAACTCTGAAAAAACTCCTTTATCCTATCATCCCATCTTCTCTAAACTATTTCTTGTATAAAAGGTTAAAAAGCTTATTTGAGTTTGTTCTTTCATTTATCCAACTAAACAGGTGCATCCATAAGCACATTTCTATTAACACATATGTTTTACTTTCATCTCCCTCTCCATCTTCCAACACTTAAGAACCTTCATTTCCAATACTCAACCCCATCTTAGTTTTATTCTTGCACCTAACACCTACTTTCAAACCAAATTCCAGATATATTAAGCTAGAAAACTAAGGTCAAACGAGCTTGTTTATGCGTCATTAAATACGATAAAATTTTAAATGAAACCTACAGTACTGTAAAATATGAAACAAAAAATAGGCCTCTTCTTAGCCAATTTCCAGTCAAAATAGTTGAGCATGAATGTTCCATCATGTTGAAAATGCGCAAAGAATATCGTCCCCTTCAGCAAAGGCTATTCAGCTGTGAGAGTTTTGGGGAATGTTAGAATCTTTCTCTTCGATTTTGCTAATTTTAAGAAAAAAATATATTAATTATTTTTGAGAGTATATTTAAGGACACAAGATTCTTAACTAGTGATATGTTGACGATTGCGGAATATTTTCACTAAAAAGAAAAATAAAAATTTACAGTCAACGAGATAGTTTCCAACAAGCAGAATATTAATTCCAAATGTGCATAATGTGATAATTTGTTATTTTTTTAAAGACCGAAAGTCACTTGAATATACTAATGATTCCATATTTTCACATTCATAACCACATTTCTCTACTTATAAAAAATGCAAATACAATCAAAATAGAACTAATAAAAGACTGAAGAAGAAGACATTTAGATAAGTTTACTTTTCGTCGTAATATAAAGCCATAAATTAGAAGTACACGTAAAAAGTTTATTCCAACTTATAATTGCAATTTCAAAAATAAATAAATAAATTTAAAAAAAAAAAACGAATAAATTTAAAGTTCTTTTAAATTTTATAACGCACCTTAATTATATTAAATATTTGAAGATCTTTGAGAAACTTATAATTGAAAGACCATTAATAATAAAAATAATTAATAATAGTCCTAATATAATAATTTTATATAATAATAATAATAATATAATATATAATAATAATAATAATAATAATAATAATAATAATAATAATAATAATAATAATAATAATAATAATAATAATAATAATAATAATAATAATAAAATATATATATATATATATATATATATATATATATATATATATATATATATATATATATATATATATATATATATATATATATATATATATATATATATATATATATATATATATATATATATGAGGCGTGGTTGAATGTGGTAAAAGCGAATGATGAGGTCTCAAAAGAAAGATGTTTGGAATTATATAAGGAGAAAAAAGGAAGACTAAAGTTGCATACATAGGAGGAAAAATGAGGCAAATGAGGAAGAAGGAAGAATGGAGACTTACAAGGGAATAGGAAGCTTTTCTGAAAGGAAGCGCGAAAGATTAAGAATGAGAGTAAGGGGAATATGCATAGAATAATGAATAGGGATGGTGCTTTCGTAACTGATGAAATGAATGTGAGAAGAGTGTGGAGGGAACACTTCGAAAATCTGCATAACATTGGCAGTATTGAATAGGTGATAGTGAGTGGTTGTGGGTTTGATGGTGCAAGATGAAATAGGTATTTTGGGAATGAGATAATTAGTAGGGAGGAAGTAATGGGAGAGAGAAAGTTGAAGCATGGTAAATCTGCAGGCATAGATAGAATTACTGGTGAAATGATCAAGAATGGAGGCGAGATGGTGATTGAATAGATTTGGAAGTTGTGTAACAAAGGGATTATGGAGGGTATAGTTCCAAGAGATTGGGAGAGAGCAGTAATAGTACCCCTATATAAAGGGTAAGGGGGATAAGGGGAACTAGGAACTATAGGGGAATTAGTTTATTGAGTGTTGTAGGAAAGATATATGCTGGTATTTTGGTCGAAAGAGTACATCGAGTGACTTAAGGACTGATTGGTGAAGAACAAGGTGCGTTTAGAATGGTAGAGAATGTGTGGATCAAATCTTTACATTGAAACAAATGATTGAGAAAATGAGGGAGAAGAAGAATAAATTGTATTTGTTTTATGGATTTGCAACAGGCGTATGACACGATTAATAGAGAAGCTCTGTGGCAGGTGTTAGTGATTTATAATGTTGGTGGTAGGCTTCTGAATGGAATTAAAAGTATCTATGACGATAGTGAAGTTTAAGAACAAATGGAGTCGAAAGTGATTGGTTTAATATTAATAGCGGAGCGAGGCAGGGATGTGATATGTCTCCTTGGTTATTTAATTTGTATATGGATGGGGTTATGAAAGAATTAGAGGTGGGGTGAAAAGGGAAGGTGTTAGAATTATAGAGAATGCAAGAGTGTGGATGGTACTCTGCTTATTGTATGATGATGATTTGGTTTTGTGTGGTGAATCTAAAGAGAGTTTGAGAGGATTGGTAGATGGGTTTGGCAGGGTGTGTAAAAGGAGGGGTTTGAAAGTAAATGTAGATAAGAGTAAGGTTATGGTAGGGAGTGAGGAGAGTCGGCGGTGTAAAGTCATGTTAGATGGTGAGCAACTGGAACAAGTGTTGAGTTTAAATATTTAGGATATATAGTGGATTAAAAGGGAACGGGTGATGAAGAATGTTGCAGGAAAACTGTGAATGGTAGGAAAGTGGCTTGTGAAATGAAATCCTTGGTGAATGTGAAGCAAGTAAGTCTTGAGTGCGCTAGGGTTTTGCATGAGGGTATGTTGTTACCTATGTTACTACATAGTAGTGAAACTATGGTCTGAATAAAAGGTATAGATCTAAGGTACAAAGTGTTCAGATGGTCAATCTTAGGGGCGTGTTAGGTGTGAGAAGAATTGATAAAATGAGGAATGAACGCACTAGGGAGTTGTGTGGCGTGAAGAAAGTCGTAAATGAGAGAAGAAACGAGAGTACATTGAGATGGTTTGGTCATATGGAAAGGATAGATGATAGTTTGTTGGTTAAGCGGATGTATAGAGGTGAGTGTGCTGGGAATCGACCGGGTAGGAGGCCGAAGAAAAAGTGGATTGTCAGTAAAGGAATACCTGAAGGTCTCTGCAATGAACTTCCTGAGGGGAGCAGATAACCTTGTGGCAGATGCTTTTTCCCCGGATATCCTCGGTAATAGTAGATGCCTTCGATTTACATGCTATTGCTCATCTTCAATCAACAGATGAAGAAACTACCACCCTTCAGCCTCGTCTTTATTCTTACCCTCACCTCAACAAAATAATCTTCAAGTATGGTGTGATACCTCTTCAGCTTTTCCACGACCATTTTTGCCAAAACATTGTCGGGAGCAGATCTTCAACAATTTTCATCAGATGTCACATCCTGGAGTTAAGGCTTCTCTGCATCTTATCAAGACTAGGTATTTCTGGCCTAATATGGATCGTGACATCTGAATTTTGGTTCGCTCCTGTCAAAAATGCCAACTATCAAAAATTCAATGCCATACTAACACCTATTTATCCCATGGAAATTCCGTCGCAGCGTTTTGAAACAGTACATATTGACATCATGGGACTATTACCTCCATCCTCTTTTTTTACTGATACTTCAGATATCTTCTCGCTTGCATCGACAAGAACACTAAGTGGATTGAAGCGATTCCTCTGGTATACAGTAACTTCAAAATCTGTCGTATTTGCCTTCATGCAATGGATATCAAGATTCGCCATTACTCTTTACGTAATATCGGATAGGGGACCACAAGTTGAATGAGAATTTTTCACCTATCAAAATTGATTAGATTACATCGACTTCGGACAAGCGCTTACCACGCTTCAGTAAATGGTCAAATCGAAATTTTCATCGATCTCTAAAGAGGGCTATCATGGCACGAAAACAAAACTGGTTACTCTCTCATCTCTCTGCCTCTTTCAGTCATCAATGTTAGTCTCTCTCTCAACACAACAACAG
>JABUQX010012438.1:12500-37179 GCA_015478945.1 Trachelipus rathkii
GTGAAGAAGCGGGACTCCAGTCAACAATACAATTAGCGTCCTATCGCTTTAAGCCCTCTAATTTGTTCTTTGCAAGAAGATTTAAAAACATTTTAATCACTACCTTATCTCTATATGGCCAGTATGGCTTCTGTAAGAACCTTCGACTGGTGATCTTCTTTCCTTTCTTTCCGACTCCTGGTTCTCTTCACTTCCGCATTTCGGTGAATGTTTTCTGTGGCGCTAGACATATCGAAGGCTTTTTGATAAACTCTGGCACAAAACTTTAATATCTAAGCTTCCCACTTTCCGTATTTATCCTTTTCTTTGTAACCTTCTCTTGACTTTCGTTCCAGTCGTTATATGGCTACTATTGTAGATAGCCACCATGTATCCTTTAAATCTATCTATAGTGGTGTTCCTCAGAATTCTGTTCAATGCCCAACTCTTTTTTTTATTTAGCATCAATGATCAATCTGCTATTGTCTCCCCTCCACTCTTCGGCTGATAATTCTATCACTCATCATTACACCTTCCAATTTGAAAGACAACTCATTCAACAGCAAATAAATAATACTAGGAGGATAGCCTTAAAGCAACAGACTTATGATCTTTCTGATAAATATAGTTGTGTTAAAGAAAACATGATTATTTTCAATGCTTCAATAACTTAACTTCTTCATCTATCTACTTGACATAATCTTTCACACAATTATAAAATCTTCTTTGAAAACACACTCTAACCTTGATCTGTTCTTATAATTCTTGTTATTTTCTTTTCCCGTGATCTTCTTAGAAAGATCATATTATTTCAAGGAAATTGTGTTCTCCGAGCCGCCTTCGGAACTTATTCTCACCATAAAGAAGCTGTTTGCCCTTCTTTAAAGTATGAAGCTTATATCTGGGGTGGTTCCACACATATTGCTCTCCTTGATAAAGTGTATTCTATGACTAATCGACTCTTTAACTCGCCTTCTCTAACTAACACTCTCCAATATTTATATTCATTGAAATGTTGCAACAATCTCCTTATTCTATTGTTATTACAATTGACATATTTTTTTAAGAATTTTCCAGTTATGTACCTTCTTTTTTGAGAAGAGTTCATACGACTAGTATTTTTGACAGTCTCATTCATTCTCCGCTAAAATCTATGACCCAGACTTGACTGATATGCTCAATCTTACATGTACTCTAGTGGTAAAGTCTAGGACATGTTTGCCTAATATTTATTTACTATCTAAATATATAATTCGGATGTATTAACTATATGTTTTAATTTACAGTACTTTTTGATTACTTTTATATTTGAAAAAGCAAAGAAGCAAACAAAAACAAAAAACTAACAAACAAAAGCAATGGTTTTTTAGTTGGTTTAAACAAAAAACCACTTTGGTTTAAACCAAACAACCCTGCATCTTGGACACCGCTTTCAATGCACAAATATTCTGTTTCATGATTCTCTATTTTTACAGCTGTCTACTTTATTCATTAAAGACTCTTAATTGCTCTCAAATTCTTTCTAAATTAATTCCAGTCTCTGGAAACATCAAAAACACCTCTTGTCTTATTCTGTCGGATGCATTTTTATTGCAAAAAGATCACAGGCAAAAATCTCACTCGACCTCTCTTGCTCAATGTGCAAATATTCTTAGAAAAATATGATTTTCCTGATGTTTTCTTCTTTAGCAAACCAAAACTGTTAGTAAGAAAAATTTTGTCTAATAATATTATCTATTATTCCAACCACACTAAGCACCCTTGGTGGATCTTTCTTACTTGATGAACAATATTTGAACTATCAATGATACCATTTGAACAATATTCTACTATTCTCTAAACTTTTAATATGTCATTGAATATTGACATATACATACAATCTGTTACTTTTCCAGATTTATTAATATTATTTGATACATCTATTAATTATATTGTCAACGCTAAATCTTTCCGAAACCTTCAACAAATTTACAACCTATCTATCCATAAATTGTTTTTCCAGTTTTTATCTTAATTGGTTGTTTGGTTGTGTCCTTCCAGTAGTCTTAAGTATTAAAAGTTTGTCTCCGAGCCTTGTGAGATTAGTCCTATAGCACATTTGCTTCTGAGATAAATAATGGATGCCTAATTCAGCAAATCCTAACTATATTCTTGTTTTCCAATTTAAGGCTGTCCCCTGTTCTTCTCTTTATTTCTACATCCTGAATCGACTCTTGCTGATTAGTTCCGAAATATTTTCCTGCATCTTTGTTCATTTACTTCTGATAAATCTCAAAAAAATATCAAAACTCCAAAAAGTTTTTAATCACATTTTGTCAAGAACAAAATATTTAAAAAGGATGCAGCTTCTGACCTATATGTGCTTTTATTTGAAATGATGTGTAAGTATTAATATAAATAGTCACCTGTTGTAAATATTCATTATTACTTTCAGGTAACAATAAGCCCTTTAAGTTGCAAACATTTCGTGTAATTTACACACTAGGGTACTAAGAAAGTTTAAAATTTAGGTGAACTGAAATAAAATTAATCTCCAGATATTCTTCTTGAGAACCTCTCGGCAACCCATCTAGGAATAGTTAACCCCATGATCTACACTAAAGTTGTTCACTTCATGATTCTTTAGTGTATACTAAATGTTTATTAGTTTAAGCAATTTTTACCTTTAAACTTCATTTAAAACATGCTTCTTCATTTCCATCATGTGTAAATTATTTTCCAACATCCAGTCATTTTAGCTTTCTTTTCAGCTGAATAAGTTATATTCATTATTTCTAATCGTTTTCTTGTAATAAACACACAGAGGCGTTCAAGCTGTGTCTCGTACTAAATTAGACTTTCCATACGTTCATATCACTCTTCTCAATACACATACAACATACACACACACATTCACATAATATATTATATATTATATATATATTCATAATATATATAGTATAGTATATATAAATATAAATATATATATATAGATAGTATATATTATAATATTATATATATATGGCAAATGTAGAAATTGTACTGTGACTACCGAGGTATATAACTTAACAATCCTAGACTAACTAACTAACCAACTAACCTAACCTTAACCTAACTACTACCTAAGCTAACCTAACCTAGACCTAACGCTAACTAACCTAAATTTATTTCATATATACCATTGGGATCAGGAAACCATAGGAGTTTATGGAACTACGCCAGCCTTGTGAGGTGGTTGACTATATCCTCACTAGTCAAGCATTACATGTCTTAACAATAATTTGCCTATAATATATATATCATATATATATATATATATATTATATAATATATATATATAATATATTATATAAAATATTAATATATATATATATAAATAATATATATATATTCTATATTATATATATTAAATAATCGAAAAAAATCAAACCTTGGTTAGTAAGAATATAAAATGCCCACACTACTGACGTCACTTATGACACAGTAAAAACATACCTTCTATAAGACATCCATATGATTCGAAATGTTTCATACAACCAGTTAATAATATTAGATAATTTTAACGATGTTAACTTTTCTTGCTTTATAATGAAGATTTATTATTCAATATAATTCCACTAATTTTCTAATGTTGCATAGCAAGTGATGATCCAACATATGAAAAGAGTAAAGACAACTGGACTCTTCCGGATCGCAAAGATGCACTCCCGTTCCCCCAATTTTCCACCCCGATCGCTTAAGGCCTCATAACCCCAACTCTGCCCCATTTAGTCCATATTTTCCTCAACGACCCATTCCTTTACTCCGGACGAAAGGATGACGTTAACCCTCCTCCAGTAGAGCCATCTCCTCACGACGAAAGTACTACCATCGGAGTACATTTGTGGCCTTAATCCTACTCCAGTAGAGCCATTTTCATAGGTCCACTTTCGAACATTTGCTCCCTCTCCTGACCTTCGATTATTAACTCTCTCACGGTTACTTACTTTACCAGTCCTGAATTTTCCTGAGGACATCATCTTCATAAAGGTTCTTCGTTAAACTATTTCGTAGGAACACTTTAAGCGTAAACTACTTTCGTATTTTTAATTTTTAAAATAAAAATGAATAATAAAAATACCTAAATTTTTTTAAGTTTAAAGCTTTATCTTAAAAATAAAGTAAAATAGTAATAGTAGAACAAAAAAAAATATTTGAACTTGAAAACTGACACTATAAAATAAAATGTTTCCTATTCTGTAAAGTTATTTCTCACTGATATGTCTTATTTAAAATTATTTTTTTTTTATTTTTTTTTTTTATTATATATATATATAATATATATATATATATATATATATATATATATATATATATATATATATAAATGTCTATAATATATATAACTATAATGTAAAATATTATATATATATATTATATAGTAGATTCTAGTTATTGGACAATATATGTTATGGAAACCAAAATATCTGATTAAGATAAACTATGGAATATGATATAATAATATATTAATATATATGAATATTTATATAATATATATTAGTATATATATATATATAATATAATTATTATAATTATATACTATAATATATTATATAATATATAATATAAATATATATAATAATATATAGTATACTATATATATTATATATATAGTATATATATTATATATAATATATATAATTATATATAGTATATATTATATTATACTATATCAATAGAAATATTTAATAGATACAATTGTTACTTACGTATATAGCCAACATATATGATTGTCAATAAATTTTAGATGTACTTAAAATAATTCTTATCCTTTATTTTAACAAAAATTATTTCTTAATTTTACTGTAATAAAAATATATATACGAATATTTTATAAGAATATCTAAAAAAGAAATTTATTTTGCTTTTCATACAATTATAATTATATATAATATATAATATATAATAGTAAATATATATTATATATTATATTATGAATTACATAATATATATATAATATATTATATAATATATTATATAATATATATAATAATTAATTATATATAATAATATAATTATAATAAATATTAATATATATATATATATATATATATAATATAGTTATAATAATTATATATATAATTATATATATATTATATAATATTTGTATATATATAATACTATATAATAATATATATTATATATATATATATAAATTATATAATAAGGTAAATTATATAAATTATATAATATGTATATATTATATATATAAAGTGAGGAGTTTAAGTTGCTTTCTTCTTATTACCCTAACTTTAAAATAGTTGTTGATAGTTCTTCGTAGCAACTCCATTTTACATTGAAGAAATAAATAGACAGCTACATAACTTAGTCGCATCGCTACGCGAGTCGCCTCTTCGCTGTCCTAGATAAGCTCTAATATTGCTGCGGCTACTTGCAGACTATAGGAACCAACAATAGTAAAAATCGTTAGAACTTTTTTTAATGTACCTCTAAAGGAAAAGATTAAAACAATTTGACTATTGGAACGTTTTTTTTATTTTATTATTTATTATTTTTATTTTATTTACAGTTGACCGAATCACCCCTCCATAGTCCCTAAGGGCGTATCTCTATGCTCTGATGGACTATGGTAGTCTTCTGTGGGCTTGACAATCCAAAAGCTTTTATCGGTATGGCACTTCGTCACCGTGCTCCTAAGCTCCCTATCTTTCTTTGGGTTTCCTCCTTCTCTTTGCTTAATCTTGTCTATTTCTCTCTGATCGCTTATTTCAGCTACTCGTTGAGGAGCGTCTCTTCCACCTTCCTGTTAACTGTGAGCTTCCTGCATAGGTTCTGTTTTATCTCCAACTTATGCTGACTTCAAATTAATTATTCCTCAGCTGTAGCTTCTAACTCTGTAACGTCTTTAATTCCAGGTGACTTCAACTCTCCAGTCATCTACTTTCATAACTCATTCATAATCTGCTTCTCTTTGCATCTTAGTAGTTGCCTGCACGATTCAGCTTTCGATTCTATGTTCTTGCCCATGACTGGATGGGACTTTTCCCGTGGTCACCACACCTTGAAATTCAACTCTTAAAACCACTTATCTTTACATCTCCATCTCAAAGAAACCCTCTAACTTTCCTATTTTCTTCGACGACTCTACGTCTCACCTGTGAATAACATAATTTTTCTTTAAGAGACTCAACAATTGTCTTGGAAAACCTCATATTACAATGGTCACTAAGGTCTCAAAGAAAACTGGGAGTTCTGTTCAGGTGCGGAATTTTTTCCTCTCAACAGTTTACCTAGTATATAAAGGCCTATTCGCTCCTTGTATGGAAACTGTTTACACGACATTTGGGGCTCCGCCCACATTCTATTTGGATGGGGTTTAGTCAAGCGAAGAGACTAACAAATTGTCCCCTTCCTTCAAACTTCCATACCCTCTATCCTCACGTGAGGTTCGTGGCACACTCTTATAATGGTTAAAGCCGGCAAGATCTCGGGGAAGTTGACCTCTTGCATTCCACAACCCTTGCGTCGCCCTCGTATCACATGAGTGTGCCTCTCTCGTCACAAATATTGCGTTAGTATTGAATAACCCCTGAGACTTGTTTGTTGGGTGCCCTTTCTTTCCAGTAGCTTCCGTCTGTCTGAACTCCTTGCCTTTCTGCCGTTTTTCCCAATTTGTATTGAATCTTCCCTTTTAAAAGCTCACGTCTCGCCTCACCTGAGAGATTTGCGTAAGCTAGCAGTTTGGGGTGCGGTTTTTTCTGTTTATTTCTGCTCCCCTCCTGGAAAAGGGCCTAGCCCGTGAGTGTGAAACTCTAATAAAAAAGAAAAAAAATTAAACCTTTTAAATATTTACGATCCTGAGGTAACTAAATTGAGGAATGGATCATTATTGATTAAGGTTATAGCTACAGATCAGAGTATAGCCATAGTAAGTTTTTCAACTTGGGGTGGACTGAGGGCTATTTCAAGGGCTTATGATATCCGGGATACTTTTAATGGTACTCCTGCTGACAAGGCAAGATATCTTCAATTTAAGGAGATTCTGGAGGACTTGCTGATGAAATTCCTAATTCTCCCTTTTGAATAAACTGTAAGTAAAATCATAGTGCTGCCTTCCTAAGTGTTCATGAATAGAAAGTTCTTTCACTGTGTGCTCGGCAGTTGTTGAACAGTTCGGATGAGAGACCAAAGGGATTCACTTATACCGCATCCCTTTCAACTAATCGCTTATAGCATTTGGTTGGCAAACCAGAGTTCCACCTTTCAAAATGGTTTTGTATCAGGGCAGGGTTTTTTGGTTTGAACCAACTAAAGAAATCATTGTGTTTGTTTTTTTTTTTTTCATTTTTTTTGTATATTTAGATAGTAAATAAATGGGAGTAAAACATGTTCTAGACTTTACCACTAGAAATGTCGTTGGCAAAATGATGAAGCATTTCTTACTGAAAACTGGTTAGGTACAAAGGAAGCAAAGTTAATAAATGGACGATAGTTGTAAGTTTTCACAGGCTGCCAGAATAGCAGGAGGGTTTGTGGAATTCTGGTAGTCCGTAGACGACCCGAGAGTTGAATCCAGTACTGTCTATTATTTTAAGTTGTTGTAGTTTATAAAATAATAATAAAAAAAATTAATAAATAATAATCATAATAATAATAATAATAATAATAATAATAATAATAATAAAAAATAATAATAATATATAATAATAATTATTCGCCAATAACAATATAATCATATAGTGTAAAAAAAAATAATGATATATAAAATAATAAATAATATTTGTAATTATTGTTCCACAATATAATAAAACCATGTAATAGCAAAAAAAAAAAAAAAAAATTAATATACAAAGTAACTTCACAATTGTTCAAAAAAGTTCATAAAATCAAAACAATAAAATTCATCTAATTCTCCAGAAGAAAAATCATGTCACTTCTCAGAAAGGGTGTCCATGGAAGTCCGAAAAACTCTAAATTAGGGGCTTACAGCCATCCTGAGGTTCAAAGGTAAGAGCGTCGGACTTCGCATCAGATTTGCTTTGCGCAACAGTGATTTTACTTGAAAGCAAGAAGTTCCATACTTTTTAGTAACCTTTTTTATTAAGTATTATTTACTTTTATTAACTTTTGTAAACATTTTTTATTAAAAAATATCTTAAGTTGGTTTGTTTGGGTGGGTTTACGATAAACTTCTTCATTATTTTTCATTTCATCCCCAATATATTAAGAAAAATATTGTTTATAACATGTTTCTCAGAGCATATCATTATTGCAATTGTGAAGTACTTGTATTTTAATTTAATCTTTTTGGCTATTCAGGCGTTTATTATATTTTCGAAGTGTACCATGTTGTCCCTTCATAGCCATTCAAACAAGATTTAATTTCATTTCTGCCTGAAGATCGCTCGAGTCGGAGGCGAAATATGCACAATAACAAGTCTTCCAACAAGCCTGACCAACGTCACAGGAAAGATTTACCTAAATACCAAAGAACATCGAATCTTTCAAAGGATAAAGAATTAGTGCGAGTGGAAAGACCCTTCAAAGGATCAATAATAAGTGAGAGGGGAGGAAAGAAGATTATCAGTCGACACACATTCTGCCTTATCAACTCTCAATTGTAATCATAATAATAATAATAATAATAATATAATAATAATAATAATAATAATAATAATAATAATAATAATAACTATATTAATAATAATAATAATAACGTTATTTTCAAAACAAGCTTTTTATTTAAGATATTTGAGAAATTGTTTCGTAAATTTTTGACCATTGTTTGAAAATAATTAAATAGAAGGTCGTGTGTGTTTCCTTTTTTCAAACTTTTTTGTCATTTGTGAATTGAGTTTCAAATAGTAAAACTTCGGTTTTCTTCTGCGTCACGAAGATGAGGTAAACGCTTTATAAACTCGTTTAAAATATATCGTTAAAATTGAAAAACGAGCGAAGGTAGAATAGATCAATGCATGCGTTTTAAACGTTTGTATAGAATGAGATTTAAGACATTTTCGTTTTGTCAAGAACGTCTCACCGAATATAAAAAGCAGTTAAAACAAACAGAAGAGTCTAAAAAAATAAAATATAATTACGTCATGGCATGGGGCCTGACTTAGCAACGTTAGTTATTAAGCTTTAATTTAGGTCTTTTTAGGTTAACTTTTTCACCTAATTAATATTTTTTTAATAAGTAAATGAATTTCCTTCATTATCTTTTATAATTTCTGATAACACTGTGCAAAGATATCGCAATATTACATTAGCAGATCACGATCAAATTCCAAGATCATATCTTATTATTTATTTGAAACCTTAATAAAAATAAACTAATCTATACTGTTTTAATACGTTTACCAAATCATAAATTTGGCAAGATAATATTGATCGAGAATCCTGAACTTACATTGGACGAAATGCTTTCTGAATAATATAAATCAATCTATAATTTAAATGGTACATGTATGGACTATTAATGTAATGTACCTGAGTTGAAGCTACTCCGCTGAGTAAAGAAAAAAAATCTTGTCAAATACGAAAACGACTTTCAAATAAATAATATATAAAATATCATAATAATAATATAATAATTAAATAAGAAATAATCAATAATATATACATAATAGAAGTTAATAATGACATAATACTAAAATGATTCTCAATATTAAAATACTAATACAAAAAACAATAAAGAATAATAATAATAATAATAGATATAATCAATAATAAATAATAACTCTATAATAAAATATAATAATAATAATAATGATAATTGATAATATTTTCTATGATAATTGATAAGATAATGATAATGATAAGATATAATAATAATTAATAATAATAATATAATAATAATAATAATAATAATAATAAATAAAAATATATAATAATAAAAAATATAATAATAATAATCCTTGAATATAATAATATTTTATATTATCATTATATTGTACATTATGATTAACTATTATATTTAATAATTATTATTATTATTATTATTATTATTATTAATTATTTATTATTGATTGACTTTTCTCTGATTATTATTATTATATTATTACTTATTATATTATTATTTATTATTATATTATATCATTATTATTAATATATCATATTATTTTTATATTTTAAAGATATATATAATATTAGTTATATAATATATAATAATATATATAGTATAATATATATATATAATTTATTATATATATAAATATAATATATAATATATAATATATATATAAATATTTTATATATATATATATATAATATATATTATAATAGTAATATAGTATATATATATATATATAATATAATATACTATATATATAATATAATATATATATATTATATTTATACTATTTTAATTATATATTGTAATATATATATATATATATATGATATAATATATATGATATAAATTA
This sequence comes from Trachelipus rathkii, assembly GCA_015478945.1. Taxonomy (NCBI): domain Eukaryota; kingdom Metazoa; phylum Arthropoda; class Malacostraca; order Isopoda; family Trachelipodidae; genus Trachelipus; species Trachelipus rathkii. The sequence continues at coordinate 22,883 of JABUQX010012438.1, forward strand.
TAATATATATAAGTATAACTAATATATATATAGTATAATAATATATATATAATATATGAATATAAATTAAATATATATATATATAATATATATAATAATATAATATATATATTAATATAATAATATATAATATATATATATAATATAATAATAACTACTATATATATAATATATATAGTATATATATATGAGTAATATAAATATAATATTATTTTTTTTTTTTACAAGATAACACCATCACTTCACGGGCAGGCCCTAATTGCCATAGGAATGTGTACTCATAACGTCGAGCAGACGGAGCTCAACCCAAGAAATACTCAACATTCTCCCATCCGACCCATTTCGAACTCTGGACCTTCTCGCTGGTTTCGATGCTCTAACATACTGGGGAGCTATCGGCTCATTTTTTTATAAATAAATATGAAATACATAAAAAATTTTTAAAAAAATAGTAAATATCCATATATCATATACACACACACACGACAAAGATATATATATATGATTCTATATATATACTATATATATATATAATATATATATAGTATATATATATATATATATATATCTATAATAATTATATATACATATATAATTACATATATAAATATTATAAATATATAATATATAAATAACTTATAATTATATATATATATATATATATATAATATATAATAATATAATATATATAATTATAACTTAAATATATAATATATATAAGTATAATATATAAGATATATATATTATATATATATATAATATATATATATTTTTATATATATATTAATATATATAATTAAGACAATTACATATATATATAACATTAACACATATATATAATATAAAAAAAAAAAAAAAACCAAAAATAATATATATATATATATATAAATATTATTACATATATTTAATAAAAATAATATATATATAATGTATATATATATTATATATATACACTATATATATAGAGATATACTTCATATACACATACACACACATATACAAATATACATAAATACATATATATTGTATTATATAATTATTATTATATAATATAATTATTTACTTTATTCATTCTAGACAATTTAATAGCATAAGATTATGTAATTATAGCACCCTACACACAATAACATATATATATATATAATATATATAATATAATTATATATATAATATAATATATATAAATATATTATATATATATATAATAATAAATTTATTAGAATATATATATATATATAATATATATAATATATATAATATAATATATATATAATATATATATATATATGTTTTATTTATATTATGTATATATATAATATATTTTATCAGTTATATTCTGCTATGTTTAGCTACATAGTACTAGATCTTACTACCAACATACAGATACACATACACATACATATACACACATATACATATACACCATCATAACACTTATAATATATACATACACATTACATATACAACATAGCAATAGTATACATATAACATATCATACATAATATATCATCATATTACACACACACTATATATATCATATATTATATAATATATATATTATATATATATATATATATATAATCTATATAATATATAAAATAATAAATATATATATATAAATATACAACACAATACACACATACACATAAATACATTATACATAAATTATTTAAAATTACTGCATTAACATTAATTACGGCCAACATTAACATCACTATTATTTTATCACAACTATCATTAAATATCATATTAACATTATCGTACAATCACCTACATTAATATCAATCATAATTACTGTTATTATACACCTCACTATCATATCAAGACATTCTTGTCCAAAGAACGTCTCCACCGATATAAAAACAATAAACGAAATAAAAGTCAAAAAAATAAAATATATTTACGTCATGGCATTGGGCCTAGCTTACCAACGTTAGTTATTAACATATATTCTACAAATTATGTATATTCTATTAAATATAACTATATATATTATTATATATAATAAATATTATAGTATATATATTATATATATTATATATATATAAATATATAATATAATATATATAATATAATTATATTATATATATATACATACATATATAGGACTTATATTATTGTGATACTATTGCTTAATAAAACTGTAATTGGTAAACCTTCAAACCTCTTCATGAAGATCGAAAAGGAATTATAATTCTTCCTTTCAAGAATTATTATTATTGTATAATATGGTATTACATTGTTAAAAAAAATAGTCATAATGTGTTTATTTATCCTCTTATATAACCTATCAATTTATTATAATTATGGTATTCTTAATTATTATATAATATTATTATTATTATTTATATTATATTATTAGTATTATTATTATTATGATTATATTATTATTATATATATATTGTTATATTATTAATTATAATATTATATTATACTAAAATAGTGCGTTTTATTGCTATATTTTTAATTATATTCTTTGTATTGCTTTGCATTTTTTTTCTATATTATAATATTATTATATTTATTATATATTATTATTATATTATTATATAATGACTTGCACACATCCAATCTCTAGCCATGAACTAATTGATAATCTTGGTTTATCAAGAAATATTGTGTCTTCAAATCCAGAAACTTGTGTTTAATACATTCATTCGATTACAAAAGAACATCAATCGAGACAAAAAACCTTCTTCGTAGAAATGCAACAGTCTTTTCTGTTGCACCATATCGCACAATCATCTCTTCTGACTTCTGCAAATTTATAATATAAATCCAACTTAGCTTCTTCCTCCTTCCTCCTCTGATTTGCACTCCATGAACTGCTGTCTTAATTTTTCCAAAAGCTGAACTGTTTGCTCAAACCTTCACTCTATTCCACCTAATAGTTCCAGATTATCTCTCCTCTCCTCGACTTCAACTCATTAAAATGTTTATTCGGCATTTTCTGGCTAACACTAAATTTATAGATGGTTGAAATTATCGCTGAAGGGTATTCAAAATTCACATTTGTGGTTTCCTACCATCATGTAACCTGTCTCATAACTGCCATAGACTTCAACCTTCGCGCGCGAAAGGAATCATCGTTAATCAGGTCCTGAAGAAGCGGACCCAGTCAACAACCTAACTATCGTTCTAAGTCAGCACTTTAACTTCCTCTTAAATCTATCTTTACAAGAAGATTTAGAAATCATTAGATACATCTAACCTAATCCTCTTATTGCCAGTAGGCTTCCTGTAATAACCTTTCGACTGGTGACTCTCATCCTTTCTTTCCGACTCTGGTTCCTCTCTCCTCCGCATTCTGTGAATTTCTGGATTTTTCTGGGGTGATGTTCTTTTAGCAAACCAAAATGTTAGATGAAAAAATTTTTGGTCTAATAATATTAATATAAAGTAATATGCTATAAAGTTTCCAGAATGTAGGAGAAAAATTACCCAGTGTTCAGCAATTCTAACTGATAATTGTCGTATAATATGACAATACATACGTCTTTTTTCCAGATATGGAGTAGATCAGAAGTAACATGGATTATATTATATCTGTCGACATCGATATCTTTCCGAACCTTAACAATTACATTCTATCCATAATATTGCTTTCTAGTTTTATCTATGTTGTTGGTTGGCTTCCTAGCTAGTTCTAAGCTAATCAATAGTTTTTTCTCAGCTTTGTGAAAATCTTTTCTATAATAACGCAATGCTTCCAGAAAATAAAAATTTATATAGTTCGGGCAACTCCTCTTAACTCAATTTTTCCTATTACACTATCCGTTCTCATTGTTGCTAACTCTTATCTATTATAGTTTCGGCTGGTTAGTCTCAGAAATATTTCCTACATCGTTTGATGTACTTTGATAATTCTCATAATCAAACCAGATGTTTTTAACCATTTGGGCAAGAACTCAAAATAAAACAAAGTCATAGCCTCTGCGAATTAACTGGGGGTCTATTTTACAAATGAGGTGTTAAATACGTTAATAAAAATAGGCTACTGTGTTAAGTATTCATTATTACTTTCAGCGTAACAATAAGCTCTTCAAGTTGCAAACATTTTTGGTAATAAGCCGATTGAAATTGAAAATTTCGATACGAAATAAAATTATACTCGTCCATATTCTTCTGAGAACTCGCTCCATCTTGGAATCCCAGGGCTAATATTTTGAAAACCTTATGATCACCAAAGTGTCAACATTTTTTAGTGCGAACTATGTTTATATACGCATTTTATTTAAACTTGTTTACATCTGACCTCACCATCATGTTAGCAAGAATATTTTTAAACATCCAGTCATTAGCCTTCAATTCAGTCTAAATAATTATATCAGAATTTCTAAATAAGTTCTGTAGTAACCACACATTCGCTCAACGTGTTCTCAAAATTTCAACTTTCACAACTCATATTACTTCACACACCACACCACATAAACACACACACACACCACCATATAATATATATATATATATATAATTATATATAGATAAATATATAATAATATATATAAATATATATATATATTAAATTTTATATACTATATTAAATAATATATACTATACAATATTATATATACTATATATATATAGTATATATAGTATAAATATAATATATATAATATATATATATAATTATATATATAATTAATATATAATTATATATAATATATATATATTATATAATATAATATATATATATATATATATAATATATATATATAATATATATATATATATTATTATTATATATATAAATATATATATTATATAGTATAAATATATATAGTATATATATAATAATATTATATAATTATATAATAATATATATATATATATATATACTATTTATAATATAATATATATATTATAATATAATATATATATTATATATATAATATAAGATATATATATAATATAATAAATATACTATATAATATATTAAATATATAAGATATATAATATATATATATATATATAATATATATAAATAAATATATATATATATATATAATTATATTTTAACTGGGCGCCGTTATGGGTGCAAGGGTAGCATGGCCCCCCCTAGTTTGAATCTCATGAGAATTTCCACAATTAATTTTAAGATCACATTGATAAACATATATATATTTATATCATATATATAGTATATATAATTATATATATATAAAATAATATATATATATATAATATATATATAAGTATATAATATATAATTAATATAATAATACAAAGACAATTTTTTTATCTGAGATACTTTGTGCGGAAAGTAGTAGGCCATGCCACCGGCAACTGTAACGCCGCTCATATACCTCCTTCCATGCATCGTTTGCCCAATCAGAACGAAGACCTTAAAATAATCTGAATGTACTATTTTTTTTTAACCAGCATTCAACTTTAGATCCATAAATAGCTTTATTGCTCTACATCTATAGGAATTATACGAGAATATTGAGGACGGTTAATGGAAAGAAAATTTCTAAACCAATTTTTAGCTTGAGATATTGTGTGCTTGAGAAGCCGAAAAAAGTAGTGGAGGTGTGTTAAAAAATATAATTAGTACTAAAAGTAAACTTGAAAAACTATAAGATAAGCTTATAATTCAATAGGGCCCTTAGGGAAAAATAAAAAAAAAAAATAAAATTATTCACAGTATTGAACAAACCACGAACCCATTTAGTGCTGGTTCTAGTAAGTGATGATAATGTCAAGTGTATGAAGCCAATCTTGTTATTGATATAAATTTAGATTGTGCTACTTGATATCTCTTGGGGTAAGTTTGGTTTTTTGGAAATTACAATAATGGAATCATTTAAAGATTAAAGTTGACTTATTAACAAAACCGTACAAAACCAACCAATTATGTACACATTTTAAAGATGCAAAAAAAAAACTCCTTCCTTTCTGATAGCTAGATCTGCAGCAATTCTTGCTACGTATTCAAAAATGAAAAGGATCGTTTTTAATTGGTTGCTAGTTAGACATTCTATCAAAAGAGACATATTTGGCCGATTTGAATAAAACCAAATTAGAAATATAAAGACATGCATTCATGGTGCTAAAGTCATAAAAATCAGAATGGCATAAAGATCCTCATAGCAAGCACAATTAACTAGTATTGTAAATTGGTATCACAACGATAAAACGAAAAATATAAAATAAGCGTGTCAGTGTAACTGAGCAAATGTTGCTGAGCCCCTATTTATTAAAAAAAATAGCAAACTGCACCGATAATCTACTTTAATTATTATTGTTGGCAACTTCTATTGGGCCGCTATTAGAGGTAGCCACTGCAGATACCGTCAATTTTTTTTCCGATTTCTCCAAATCAAAAGTAAACGGAGATGTTGTCTTTGGTGGAAGCATTCTTGAAATCAAGCGAGTAAAGCTAAATATCACATCAACATATGATCAGAATGAACTTTATTATTGTGAAAGTATATGTAAATCAAATTTGAAATGAACGTAAACAATTGTAAATATTCTCTTTTTAGCAGACTAACAGCAACAATAATCCGAACAACATTATCACGATTGGTGTGTCGCTTCGTTAGGGAAGGATCCAATGTACGTGAAGAATCTAGCCTACTCCTCTAAAAAACTTAAAAGCGAAGATATAGCCATTAGAAGCTATAATGTCTACTACATCGAATATTTAACAATTTAATATGATAAGCTTGTTGGACTTGGTGATGGTGCTCTCATAACCAATACTGGCAAAGAAAGGAGTTCAGAAGTAATAAGAGATCCTACCATATAGCAAATTTTTTCATTGTTTTCCTATCGTTTCAATTTAATAATTAATTGACCTAAATACGTTCCAGAATTTCGAAACACTATTGGAAAAGTAAAATAATTAATAATATATTTCGTAAAAAAAAATGGTCTCGCATAAATGTGCAAACCATGAGATGAGACCGTACTATTGTAGGCGAAACTACGATGGCCCAAGTACAGAACACTCATGATATTTAAGAACATTTAGCAAAAAAAATTAGTAATTAATAACCATCTCTTCATCTACCAATTAACGCAAGACCAACACGAACTGCAGCATCAGCTTTTCTCAGCCAGCATGGAATTCCTGCATTCGCTATGTTTAATAATCATTCGACGAAATAAGTATATTGAGCAATGGATATTCATGCAAACAAAAAGAATAAACTGTGATGCATGCGCATATCATATATGCAAACTTTTACGTTTGAAAACTTATGGAAAAGAAAGTAATGCAATCTCTTTATAAAGAATTTTTTTAAAAAATCAGAATTTTTGCCAAGATTTGTCCATTTCCAAGTGCAACCAAAATCTACAGCTCATGGACACAAAAGGTTCGGGCCAGAGATGGCTTCAGAGTCCCCCCATTTAAATACATAATCTGATCTTCACTTCATCCTCGATTCAAATTTTCGGAACCACAATATATACATGCGACCTCCCTTGCATTTCCACCCATTAGAAAAAGAAAATTAACAAATATTAAAAAAATATTGAACTCATTATAACTGAATATCATATTGACAACCCTAATTGTAAGCAGAATCTTTGTATAGAATATCTGGAATGAATCAGATAGAAAAATAGATGAAAATGATACAACCACATTACTCCAACAATCATTGTAACATTTTCCAATAAGTCCACAAGCACAAAGTCCTTTCCACACTTGCCAGCAACTACTTTGCAATTGAAAGTGTTTAGTACCTTATACATGTAATAACGTGTAAGTCACAATCCAACAAAGATAAATGTCATGTAACTAGGCATTCGGGCGGAAAAAACGTTTCATCGTACAAAAACATCACTTAAGAAGAATCATCCACTGATTTTAAGAAAAAAGAAAAAAAGAATATTAAATTCCTTATTCATGCCTAAAAAGAAACACTCTTAATAATATAACATTCACTACGATTAACTCTCATTTGAAATAAACTCGGAATAAAATATACTAAAATGGGACTGAATTATCATCTTTATTATCAATCTTTTGAAAACCACTGGTACAACTATATAGAATAATATTATATATATAATATATATATAATATTATAAATATATATATAAATATATATATTATATATAAATATAGATATATATTTAATATAAATATATTTTAATTAATTATATAATACTATCAAGATAATATATTAAAACCCTCATAGTATTATATATATATATATATAATATATATATATAATATATACTATATTATATATATAACACACACAACTGCCACCTTTCTAAATTGCTATACTATTGGCACAACTAGTAGTATATATATAGTAATAATAACATTAGTACACACCAACATACCTATATATATATATAACATAATATTAAACTATAATAATAATATTATATAATATATATTATATATATATAATATATATTAATATATGTAAATAATATATAAATATAATATATACTATTATTATATAAAATAAATATATATATATTATATTATATAAAATAATATTATAATAAATATATATATTACATATAATATATAAAAGTATTATTATATAATATATATAATATTAAAATATATATATATAATATAGTAATAGTATATTGAAACTCTTAAAGCTTTTAGAAGAAAAAAAACTCACATTACCTCTACTCCCACAACTGAATAGTGTGACATAATAACATTACATTGATTTTTGGCGGCTTTACAAACAACCCAGTAATAATAATAATAAATTAACTGTGTACTTTCTCGATTATATTAAATAATTCCAATGAATTAATTCCATATTTTCAATAGTTGCAAGCAATGATATCAACAATGGAAGACTGAAAACAGACTCACTTTCCGGAATCAGCAGATTCATTTCGCCGTCCCAAATTTCCACAGTCTGTCTCGGCTAAGGCCCTCATAACGACCAAACTCTGGGGCTCCCTAGTTTCAAATTTTCATTGCAATCACCTTACTGTCGGACTAACGATGGCGTAACCTCCTCCAATCGCTGCATATAAAATCCAACAGTGATCACCATTAAACAACTGCGCTAAATATATTATTGATAATCCCTTCCATAAGCCATTCATACTTCCACTTCGAACATTCTCCCTCTCCTGACAGAGTGCCTAAAGAACAACAGCATTGTACTGTTAAAGCTATAGCTACTGCTTGTAAGTTTCGTTAAATCTATTTTGGGGGGTCGAGAACACTTTAAGCGGAAACTAAACTTTCGTATTTTAAATTAAATATGAACACTAAAATGAATTCCGAAGATCCTGTCAACGTTTAAAGATCCATACTTTAAATAAATTTTTAGTTAACGTAAAAGGAAAAGTAATAAAAAAAAAGAAAAAAAACGAAAATATGGAACTTTAATACTTTCCATATTTTTGGAAAATTATAATTCACCAATTTGTAAAGTTTTATTTCTCACTGATTATGCCATATTTAAAATATTTTCAATATTATTGATTTTAATATTAACAATATATTAAACCTATGATCCATAAAAAGAATAATAAATATTAATATATATATAATATATATATATATATATATATATATATATATATATAAAGTAGAATAATTTTATAATGTCTTTTTACTTACGTTGAAGCACAATATCTGATCATTTCCAATAAATTTAATGTTTAAAAATAAACTGATCCTTTAATTAAAACAAAAAATTTTTCCTTAATTAAGTATATTAAAAATTATATCGAATATTTATATGAACTATCTAAAAACGAAATTAATTCTTTCCTACCAAAATAATATTATAATATAAATATAAGTATAAATAGATAATATTAATATAATATATATATATATATATATATATATATATTATATATATTATATATATATATAAATATGTATATTATAAGTTTATATATATATATATCATATATATATATAAAATATATATAATATATATAGATAATCTATAATAAATATATATAGCGTATATATAGTATAATATATTATATTAATATATATATAAATATATATATAATATATTATATTATATATATAATATTTATTATGTATAAATATTATAAAATATATAATAAATATATATAATATATATATATTATATATAAATATAAAATAATATATTTATATATATAATAATATAATAATATATAAATATATATATTATGATTAAAGTGAGGAGTTTGTAGTTGTCTATTTCTTCTTTTCTCCACTTCAGATATTTTTGATACTCTTCGTAAGGACGTCTTACTCGAAACCAAATAGAATCAGCTACTAGCAGTAGCGCATCGCTACCGGAGTCGCCTTTCGCCCATAAACCTAATAATTCCTGGCACTTAAAATAGGAACCAAATAATAGAACGTAGAACCTTTGTAAACACATTTCATTGGAAAGAAAGTTAAAACAAATTAATATTGGACAACGTTTTTATTTATTATTTATTATTTTATTTATTTACGTTTGTTATCGTTGCCTCCCATATCCCTAGGCGATCTCTATGCTCTAGGACTATGGGATTCTTCGGTGGGCGCTTGACATATATTATCGAATAGCTTGATCGTATGGTCACTCGTCACTGCTCTCTAACTCCCTCCTTTGGGGTAACGATATCACCAACTTCTGTTATTTTCTCTTTGATGGGTATTTCAGCACTCGTGATGAGCGTCTTCTCCTCTTTCCTGTTAACTTGGATGTTCCTCAAGTTGTTTTAATCTCCATCTTTATCCACTTTCATTATGATCTCTTCAGGTGACTATCTATACTCTGTTAACCTTAGCATGATACTCAACTCTCCATCTCACTCATTTTCAAATCTGCTCTCGTCTTGCATCTAGATTTAACCTCTCGCTTCACTTTCCGATTCTAGTCTTCGATATCTGATGGGATTTCCCGTGGTCACCACTACCTTGCAAAATCAACTCTAAACTCATACTCTTACATCCCTCCTCTCTCAAATGACAATCCTGTTTCCTATTTCCTTCGACGACTCTACACTCTCACCTAAATATAAAAACATTCTGTCTCAACTCAACAACAACTGTTCTGAAACCTCATATTAAATGATTACAAGGTGCCTCAAAAACTGGATTCGGTTCAAGGTTGCGATTTCCTCTCAACATTTACTCTAGTTATATATAAGGCTTATCACCTGTATGGAAACTGTTTCACAAATTGGGGGCTCCGCCTCTCAACCAGTTCTATGATTTGAGTCAAAAGCTAAGAGACTAACAAATTGTCCCCTTCCTTCAAACTCCCTGACCTCTATCTCTGCGACGTGAGGGTTGGGCACTATTCTTTCCTATAGTACAAAGCGCAAAATGCTCGGGATTGATCTTGCATCACCAGTCGACCTTAGCATCGCCAATCGTTTATCTATCAAGGTCTGCTCTCGGCACGAAATATTCTTATATGGAAAACTCTCAGACTCGTATTGTGTTCCTCTTCTTTTCCATCTCCCGTCCCGAATACCCTTCCTTCTTCTGTTTCCAACTGTATTAAGTCCCCTTTTAAAGCTCAACGTCTGCCACACCTGAGAATTCTTTAAGCTAGAGTGCTGTTTGGTTTCTTCTGGCCCCTCTTAAAAGGCGGCTACAACCCTGAGTTGAGAAACGTAAAAAAAATAAACATTCTTTTAAATATTTACGGATCCTTGAGTAAAGCGAAATTGAGGAATGTATCATTATTGATTAAGGTTATAGTTACAGATCAGAGTATAGCCTTATGTACTTTATTCAACTTCGGGGACTGAGGCTGAGTCAAGTGTCAAGACTCCGGGATACGTTTTAATGGTACTTCCTACAAGGCAAGATATCTTTCAAGTTGAGGAATTCTCTGGAGACTTGCGAAGAAATTCTAATTCTCCTTTTGATAAACGAAGTAAATCATAGTGCTGCGTCTAAGTGTTCATCGAATAGGAAGTTCGTCACTGTGTCTCCGGCAGTTGTTGACAGTTCGATGAAACCAAGGAACACTTAATACCGCATTCCTTCAACAATCGCATTTAGCATTTTGTTGCAAACCAGATTCCACCTTTCACCAAGTGTACTAGGCTGGGTTGTAAACCAAACATGGCATTTTCGTTAAACCAACTAAAGAAATCATTTATCTTTTTTTTTTTTTGGCTTTTTCTAATAAAAAAAAGTAATAGAAAAATATCTATAATGAAAGCATAAAGATATCAAGTTTTATAAATTTAAGATAGTAATAAATGGGAGTAAAACATTTCTCAGGAACTACCATAGAACTGTCGTGGAAAAATGAAAGACATTCTTACTTGGGAAAACTGTTAAGGCGAAAGGCAAAGTTAATAAAAAAATGGACGATAGTTCAAGTTGCAAGAAGGCGGCCAGAATAGGCAATGAGGTTTGGAAATCGCTGGTATGTCCGTAAAATCCGAAGAGTCGAATCTATACTGTCTTATTAACGTGTTGTATTCTAATACATGAAATATAATAATAATAAAATAATAATAATAATTAATAAAATTAATAATAATTAAATAATAATAAATAATAATAAATAAATATAATATAAATAAAATAATAAATAATAAATAATCAAAGAAAAATAAAATAATAATAATAATATTAATAATAATAATAATAATTAATAAAAAATAATAATATATAATAATAAAAAAAATAATAAAATAAATATAAATAATAAATATATAAAACGTTAGTTGTCAAAAACAAGCTTTTATTTAAGATATGTAAAATTTTCGTAAATTTGAACCATTGTTGAAAATAAATAAATAGGAAGTCTATGTTCTCTTTTAAACTTTTTTGTCATTGTGAATTGAGTTTCAACATAGAAGACTTCGTTCTCGCGTCACGAAAAGAAGAGGTAAACTTTAAATAACCGTTAAAAGTATCGGTTAAACATCGAAGAAAGCGAGCGAAGTTAGACATAGACAATTGCATTGCTATATACTTCGTATAGAAGAATACTAAACATTCGGTTTGTTCAAGAACTGCTCACCGCTTATAAAAACAGTAAACGATAATAAGAGTCAAAAAAATAGATATATTTAATTACGTAATTCTATTGGCCTACTAGCAAACGAGTTATAAGCTGTTAATTTAGGTCTTTTAGGTAAAGCCTTTCACTTAATAATAATATTTTTTAAAAAAGGTAAATTAAATTTCCTTTAATCTATTATAATCTTCTGATATACACGGCAAAGTATATCGGCAATTATCAATAGTCAATCTACGAACAAATTCCAAATCAGGTACTATATTTATTTGAACCTTTAATAAAAATAAACTAATCTTACTACCGTTTAAGCCAAACGTTATACAAATCATTAAATTTGGCAAGATAATATCGATCTAAAGCCTAACTATATGAAGCTCGAAATCTTCTCCTTAACAATAAATCTAACATCTATAATTTAGAATATTTTCTGTTTCCAAAAGGTGAGTTTTATTGTCCTCTTGATATAACCTCTATCCTCTCGGTGTAATAAAACTTGTCAAAAATAAACGACTTCATAAAATAAATATAATAAATAAGAATAATGAATAATAATAATAAGATAATAATATACATAATAATATAAATATTTAAATAATAATAAAATAATAATAATATAAATAAATAAAAAATTAATAATAAATATTATATTAATATTATAATAATAAAATAATAATAAAATAATAATAATAATATAATTAATAATAAAAATAAAAAATAATAATAATAAAAAATAATAATAAAAAATAATAATATAAAAAAAAGAATAATAATATAAATTATATTATTATATATTATATTATATTATTATTAATTATTTATTATTATTATTTATATATATATGATATTATTATATATTGATTATAATATTATAATATTATTATTTGTTATATATTATTATTATTATCATTACTATTATATTAATTATATATTATTATTAATTATATTACATTATATTTTATTAATATAATTAATATTATGATTAATCATTATCATAATATATATTATATTAGTATTATAAGCATGATATTATTATTATTATTATATAGTTTATATTTATTAGTTATCATTATATATTTTATTATCATTATCTATTTATATTATTATTATTAATATTGAAATTAATCATATATTTAAAGATATATAAAATAATATATATTATATTATTATATAATATAATATATATTATTATATATAATAATATTATACTATATATATATAATAATATATATATCATATAAGTAATTATATATATATATATATTTAGAGGTGTACGGATAGTGATTTTCACTATTCCACGGATTGCGGATCGATACGGATAGTAAGTTTTTAAGAGTTTTAAGCCACAGTTATCTCAACACACCA
>JABUQX010012439.1:2500-5000 GCA_015478945.1 Trachelipus rathkii
CGCGCAGTCACAAAACAAAATTATTAACAAAATCATCTGTATCAAATCTAACTAACTACCTAATCACTAATGATTAGTGACTAGTTAGTGAATTAGAAAATTTTAGGTAATAAATATTATTACCTAAAATACGAATACAAGCCTGCAACGCAGCGCCGCTGGATGGCGTGTCTATCGGCTCTATCGTCGATCGTTGTTCGTTTGAGTCAAGCACAAGCAGTCGTTCTCCCGCCGCCCACTGACCAATTCGTGAATGTGTGGTTGATCTCGCCGGTTTCGCTAACTTCTGGACATATTTTGGTTTGTTTGGACGAGAAGCAAAAGCAGGTGAGTGAAATAATTTTATGCCTTTTAATATCGCTTTCAAAGTACTCGCACTCTCTCACGGCCGTTTGTAGCGAAGAATCTAAGCTGGGATTTCACTCATTTGGCTTAAATAAGTAATTATGTGCTTGTTTGTTATGCGCATGATAGGATACGATAAAAATCGGACGTAGTTCCCACACTTTACGAGTCTAAAATATTTGTCAAAAGTCCCACACTTTTTCGGTTTTTTATGCGCAATTTTTTTTTTTTTTTTTTTTAAATCTCACGCTTTTTCGTTTTACGGCCAGCCTCCAGATTAGGGGACGCACATATTTCAAAAAACAATAGCTACACTATTAAAAAAAATATTTTTAGAAATTTTAATAAAAAAAAGTAAAAAAAAAAAAAAAAAAAAAAAAAAAAAAAAAAAACAATAAATAAAACAATATTTACTTAAAATTTTAAAAACATTTTCAATCTTGCGTTTTGGAAAAATCTTGAATTGTGTTACAAAGTACTTGAATCTCTCATTCTTGTGAAACTTTTTCAATATGCACGTATATATATATATATATATATATATATATATATATATATATATATAGTATATATATATATATATATATATATATATATATATATATATATATAATATATATATAAGTATATAAACTTTTCTGTGGGTATTTGCTAATATCTAACCCGCTTTATGGGTAATAGCCTCAAAAAGGTTGGGAACCGCTGATCTAGACTAAGTGAAAAGAACAGTCTCAAGGCCGAATGTAAAATAACCTTTTTTCGGACAAGAGAGGTAGTACTTCTTCCATATTTCATTGAAGAAGACCTAGTATACTGTAGGAACATCCCTGGACTCCTACTCCAAATGGGGTTACCTAAATACAGACCAGAAGATTGGCGATTGTTTATGGATAGTTCAACGAGAAGCTTGAAGTGTGTTTTATTGTACAATGGCAATAGTTATGCATTGATTCCAATAGGTCACTCAACAAAACTGAAAGAGGAATATGAAAATATAAGAATGATCTTGCAGAAGCTTAGATATAATGAACACCAGTGGTTTATATGCGTTGATTTGAAGATGGTCAACATCTTACTTGGGCAGCAAAGCGGATATACTAAGTACCCTTGTTTCATATGCTTGTGGGATAGTAGGGCTAAAGAAGACCACTGGGAAAAAGTTGTATGGCCTGCTAGGGAAAATATGACTGTAGGTGCATCAAATATCAATAACGAACCACTGGTTGACAGGGGAAAAATTATTTTCCCACCACTCCACATCAAACTAGGACTGATGAAGCAATTTGTTAGGGCCCTAGACAAAGATGGTGAATGTTTCAAATATATTTGCAGATTTTTTCCAGGGTTGAGTATGGAGAAACTCAAAGCTGGAATCTTTAGCGGCCCTCAAATTCGCCAAATCATCAAGGATGACAATTTCATAAATTCCATGACTGATATTGAAGCATCTGCCTGGAAAAGTTTTGTCTTGGTTGTTCAGAACTTTTTGGGCAACCATAAATCTGCCAACTATGTAGAACTCGCACAGAAAATGCTTTCAGACTTCAAAAATTTGAATGCTAATATGAGCATAAAAGTTCACTTTCTTCTACATAGTCACTTAGATCGGTTTCCGGATAATCTAGGATGTTATAGTGAGGAACAAGGGGAGAGGTTCCATCAAGATATCAAGGTGATGGAAGAAAGATACCAAGGAAGATGAGATACACACATGATGGCAGACTATTGTTGGAGCCTTCAACGTGATTGTCCACATTCTGCACACAGAAGACAATCATATAGACAGCGATTTGTAATGCATTAATTGTGATTTCATTGTACTGAATTGAATGTTTTGACCTATTAGCATTTTATATACTTACTACTCATTAGCAATTTAATATATATCTTTCGTGTTTTTTGTGAATTACGTTACAACCTAACATAAATTGTTGTTATTAATGTATTTTTGTGAGCACCCTGTATCTCAAAAACTAGAGCCAATCTAGGAAAACGGAGGTCATATTCGGAATCAGGGCAACAAGTTACCTATAAAATGACCTTCAAATGTTTTGCCGCAAAATCTTTGTTGGCCAGTGTTATTTATTATGTATAGTACCTATTTACAGTAAGAGATGCCAAATGCTGAATTCGGGCATTAGAATTGAAATACTAA
>JABUQX010012439.1:22500-34215 GCA_015478945.1 Trachelipus rathkii
TAAGGATATACAAATGGATTTCTATTACGGTTATATTGAATACTAGGAATATAAATAAAACACTTATTATATATACTATATATTATTAATGTAAGTATATATTTATATAGTAATAAGTATCATATATAACCCTTAGTAGTCTGGTTACTAGTATATAGATAGATGTAGTGGGAGTATCAGTTTGGTTATTATTAGAACTATCTTAAGGTATTATAAATTCATTCTCACAATTAGTATAGAAATCAGCAGATAAATTTTTTATTGCCTTTCATGACTTTTCGATTGAAAAATTGAGAAAACCTTAATCAAAAGTGCTAAAGATAACCATTTTAAATAAAAGTATTTGTTTAAATGCTAATTCATCATGGTTTTTTTATGGACTAAACAATTTGGTAGTTTAATGTGGTTTTAAAAACAAATGGTTTAAACCATGGTCCTACCTATAGCTAAAGAAAGATACAACATATTTTACTAGAGTCTATTATATATAAATATATAGATATTTATAGTATATTATATATATACTATATATATATATAATAATAGTATTATATTATATATATATAATTATAATATATATATATATATATAATATGATATATATGAGCCAGGACTGCGGAGCCGGCAAATTTTTTCCGGCTCCGACTCTGGGTCCATCATTTTATAATTACCCGGCTCCCACTCCGGCTCCAGCATTTTAAAATCACCCGGCTTCCGTCTCCAGAATTTTAAGATTACCCGGCTCCGATTCCGGCTCCGGGCATTTAAAACTGGTTCGGCTCAGGCTTCCAATCCTTGTTATAATTCCTTCTCCATATTTATGAAACCATTAATTCTCTGTTACAAAATTTTTATGGTATGATGATATTGAATGTTTATTTGAAATTTATTATAACAAAATTAAAAACAGAAAATATTTTATAGAAAATAAGATTTTTAAGAAATACAGAAAAGAATAATTCACTTACTTCCTAAATTTTAATATAATTCCTCTTTGAACGATGAAATCCCTGTACAGTTACGTAATATAATTTTATTAAAAAGTAAATTTAAAAAAAATTTTTTTGTTAAAGCAGAAAAATTATTTTTCATTTTTATCCTAAAAGTTTAAAATAATTCCTTTTAAACTACGATATGGCTGCCTGAACATATGTAATAATTTTTATTCAAAATATTTTTATCACAATATATAAATATAATATATATATACTAATATATATATAAAATATATATATATATATATGATACTTTATATATAATATATTATTATATATATATACTATATATATATATATATATATATAAATATTCATTTTATTTTATTCAATAATAATAATAATTTTTTCTTTGAATCTTTTACATATGTATTATAATTTTTATTCAAAATAAAAATGGTTTTTGAAAATATTTTTGTCTTTCAATACAACCCCTATAACGATAATCCTTAATCGTCTTATTTATGTTTTAAAGCACAAAATAAGCTCTCAACATTCACTTGACTAGGAGGTAAAGCTGTATTGCAAAATTTTAGGATAGCTAGGGACTGCCTCTTTAACTGTTAGCTTTGATTTGCGGTCGATTCATTATTTCATCCAAAATACCTTATGGAATTCTAGCTTGTATTTTTTTAGAGGATTTTAGGTTGAAGGTCTTTGTTAATGGAAGTTTGTCCTTTTTAATCGCTTTTCTGCATGCTCCAGTTTTGTCCCATCTGTTTAATTGAAAATTGGATCTTCTCACTTCACTCTGACAAGATACCCAATAGGAAGGAATTCCTGAGAGAAGGCTGGAACATCTGACACCTAGGAAACCAGATTTCTGTTTGATAGTGTTTATTCATTTTAAGTCTTAGTTCACAAAGAGAATTCCTAGCTTCTAATATCATATCTTCAGTTCTGAAGAAAATTCTGAACTGTGGATCAACAAAAGTAGTAACACCAGAATATTGGACACCGCTGGTCATTTTGACCAACGACCTTTTTTGCCCTTTGACCTTTTTTGACCGACCTTGTTTGGCCTTTGCCCTTTTTGTCAACCCATAAATTTCTGATGAACACCGAATTTTTTTGAACACCCAAATTTTTGAGAACCCCAAATTTTTTTGAGAACCTCCACCCTATTTTTTGAGAACCCAATTTTTTCGGCAACCCTAAATTTTTTTGCAACCCTTCGAAGAAAGGGTTGCGCCAACGGTGCGCAGCAACCGTTGTTACAAGCCACCTATTTTTTTCGACCAACCGCCTTTGGTCTTCCTGGGTCATTTTTTGCCAACGTCAAATTTTTGGCCACCTTTAGGGGCTTACCTTTTTTTTATGTCCTTTACCTTTTTGTCACCTGACCTTTCCTCCAAAGCTTTGCCAGATACCATGGCTCAATTTTGGCCAGATACGGTAACTTTTTGTCTTCCTTTAGGCTGGCTTTAGCCCTTTTGATGTGCTTAACCTTGTTTGACCCTGATATTTGGCCTTGACCTTTTGCATAAATATTAACCCTGGTCATTTGGCCCACGCAATTTTTTACTCACTCGTGGCCACCATCCCGTGCCAATATAGTGCGTTCCTAACTTGAAACGCATGTATTGGGATCTATCCTAACTTTGACCACCTACCACACAACACACAACCATACAGCACACACACAACACACATTCACTATGACACACACACACACACCCTTATACATACATTCACTATGACACTTACACTCACCCATAGATACTTGCGCTTACATTTACACTTAATACACCCGTACAAACACAACGACCAATCCTTTGGTATTCAATGGGTCAATTTTGACCCACGCTGCTTTTCAAAAGACCCTAATTTTTCGGCAGACCTAATTTTTTGACCAAACCCTTTGGTCTTCCAGGTGCAATTTTGAGAACCAACATTTTGTCGGTCAACCCTTTTTGTATCTTACGGTACAATTGTTGATGCCTCAGCTTGATCGCCTCAACTTTGATGCATCACTTTGATGCTCACCACTTGTGATGCCTCAACTTAATGTCCCCAGCTCTTGATGCCTCCACCTTTTGGTTGATGCGCTCACTTTGATGGTTTAATATTTAAATGGCTCAACTTTGAGTGAGGTGGTCATCTTTGAATGGTACCTAATAGTTGTTGGTTCACTTTGATGTATCAAGATTTATATGACGGTTCAACTTCTTTTGATGGTTTCCCAATCAACGTAAGGAGTATCTAGTGATGTCCTATTAGTGTTCTATGAGTATTTGATGAGTGCCAGGATAGTGCCAGTGGTGCAAGTGATGCCAATGAGTGCCAAGTGAGTGCCACATCGTGCCAACTGAGTGCCACTTTTTCAGCCTTTTCTAGCCTCCCTGAGCCTAGAATAGCGCCTAAGTATGGGTGTCTAGCCCTAGGTAATAAGGTATGAGGAATCGATTTCTGTATATTACAAGTTCTAGGATGCTTCCTACTACGAGTTAGTATTTTTATAACACTTATAAGCACTTACACTCGCCATAGACACTTACAACTATGCCCATATACCTCCACGCACGAGTACACTTAACTTAACTCACGACACCACCTATATTGATGATTCATCTTTGATGACTCATCTTTTGTCTACCTCTAGATCATAAGCTGCCCATCAGGCCGCAGCATGATCCCACCGAGCGAAGGCCCACGACCCCGCACCCGCAGGTGCGTCCCGCCGCGTCCCCGCCCGCCGCGTGCGCCCGCAGGCGCCCGCAGGCGCCATATCCCCGCGTACCCGCCCGCCGCGTGCGCCCGCAGGCGCCGTATTTCCCGCAGCTGACCCCTCCGCGTGCGCCCGCAGGCGCAATAATTCCGCGCAGGGAATGAAATATATATTATATATATATATATACTACGAGTCATTCATTTTTATTTCATACTTATAACATTTTTTATTAAATAACATTTTCGCGAACCTAAATCTACTCATTACAGACATCTTTTTATATTTTACTTAATACTTTTTAATTTATAAATTTTTAAAAATTGTATGTAAGAAGAAAAAAACCAGAGTGTCTGATATATAAACATTTTATTTTACTACAACTGTACGAAATTTTATTAAAAACCATTAACATTAATACCTGAAAGCAAGACTAGAGTAAATCAATAGAGGTGTTACCGAACACCTAAGGGATTAAGGGACTTTTTGTTGTTACTGCTTTACTGCTTTAAACTCGTTTTACTGCTTTACTCATATGTTTTACTCGCTTTATAAACTCACATATTATTAAAATTACAGTACCTTAAAGCAGTAAAGTCATAAATCATATAGAGGTGTTACATAGCAACAAGGGGTTAGTAAGGTTTTGATTTACGCTTTAAACTGCTTTATAACTCATGTTTTACTGCTTAACTCTTACTGTTTACTGCTTTAACTCACATATTTTATTAAATTACATACCTTACAGAGTAAAGCAGTACAATCCAATAGAGGTGTTACATTAGCATACAAGGGGTTAGTAATGCTTTTGTTTTTAACTGCTTTACGTGCTTGTAACTCATGTTTTAGACTGCCTAACCTCATATTTTTTACTTGACTTTAACTCATAACGTTATTAAACATACATATACCTTAAAGCAGTAAATCAGTAAATCAAAAGAAGGTGTGACCTAAACACCCAAGGGGATGAGTATTGCTTATGTTTTACCTGTTTTAACTGGCATTAACTCATGTTTTACTGCGCTTTAATCTATATGCTTTGATACTGTTTTAAACTATATATTATTAACATTACAATACCCTTAAAGCAGTATAACTCAGTAAATCAATGGCAGGTGTGACTAAAAGCCAAAGGGGGATTAGTATGGCTTTTTGTTTAACTGCCTTTAGCTGTCTTAAAATCTCATGTTTACTGCTTTAAACTCATGTTTATCTGCTTTAACTCAATATGTTTTACTGCTTTAACTCATATTTTTTAACTGGCTTTAACTCATATATGTATTAACATTATGTTTTTTTATTTTGTTTTAATACTTTATTATTTTTGATTTATTTTTATTATTTTTATTATTTTGTTGATTATTATTTGTATTTATAATATTATACTTAGTGTTATTTACTTCTAGCATGATATTGTTTATTATTATTTAGAACACATACACACACAACACACAGCACACACCCCAACAGGCACACACACCACACAACCTTACACTTATACCACATTCAACTATGACACTTATACATACATTGTCACATGACACTTACATTTACTACCATAGACACTTAACATTACATCTTTACAAACGCGGTCACACACACACACACACTTACAACTTATACACACATTCACTATGACACTTATACACACATTCACTATGAACACTTACCATTTACCCATAGCACACTTCAGTTACACTTACACACATCACACAACACACAGCACCACAGATTTTACATGTACACGCACACACAGATTATCTAGCAGCAGCGCAAGATTTTACTTACACGCACAACAGATTTACTTTACACTCACACAGATTTTACTTACACTCACACACAATTTACTTCACTCAGCACACAGATATTACTGGGCTTCGGCGCTTTGTTACACACACAGAGTTTAATTAGACAACACAGATGTTACTTACACACCAGATTTACTTACACTCACCTAGATTTACTTACACACTACACATCCACACAGTCACACACACGCACACTCACGTACACATATAACGTATAATTTAGTAAAAACAGTTTAAGTGTTTTAATTAAACACGTCATTTATATTACTGCATTCAAATATAACAAAAATTAATTTCAAAGTTTCCTAAACTTCTATATAAAATAACACTTATCTTTGAACACGATTATAATCAAATTGTTAAACATTTTGTTTAGAAATTTTATACCATAATTTAGAATAACTTTGACAATAATTTATGAATTTTATTAAAAACATATATTTACGTACTTAAAGCAATAAATCAGTAAGGTCAGCCCCAGCACCCCTCTACACCAAGCTATGCCACGTTTGTTCTATTGACTTACTGCTTTATCATCATCTGTTAGCCATGTAATAAGTATAAAAATAACAAAATAAGTTCTTCTCTGCTAACATAACATGTATTTTATTAAAATCTTTCTAAGTTCTTATTTAAAAATAACAATTATTCACTTACATTTATATATTCGCTCAATGTTAACTAAAAATATTTCAAAGTTTTTTAAATAATTCGGATTTTCTTTCAAAGTTTTTTAAATAATTCAGGTTTTCTTCATTATTATTATTAATTATCTATGTACATTGACAATCCATCACGAGAAAACACAACAACCCGCACTCCTTACAAATACGAAACTGACCTCTCTCTGTAAAATGTGTTGAAATAACTACTTTAGGCCTAAAATTAGGATAATCCTTCCTGTAGCCCGGGCGATTAGGCTAATCCAGTTCAAATATATATTTCAGAACCTGGCCTTTTTCTGTAAAAGTGTGGGCAATAACTCACGTTAGGCCAAATTAGCATAAAAATTTAGGATAAGCCTTCTTTTTATCCAGGGCTGATTTAAGCCTAATCACATGCAAGGTTCAAAAGCGTAATTCCGAGATAAAGTTTACTACTATTATTTGATTAGTTTTATGAAATATATTTCAGAACTAAACATGTGGATCGGTAAGATCCTTAAAGCAGGTAAGAAGGAAATGTTTCCCTTACTTGTGATTGGTCGGAGTAATCCTATCTTATAGTGCTCAGTATTGAATTGGTCGAGAAATTATTAATCGTCTTTGAACATTAACTTTGATTCTTGTAAACTGTATTTGGAGCAGTGTGTGTTTTATTTATCTTTAGACGCCAACTCATTTATAAAATCATAGTCATTTTTAGCTGTGTTAAGCGGTCCACAAGTTATCTGATTTGTATTTAAAGTGTTTATTTTTATCTAAAGTGTATATTCATATTTATATAAAGATTACATTGAGGAATAATGTATTTAATTCACATAGAATAGATAATAATTAATCAATAGATTTTTATAGTAATCACGATGTTTTACACGCAAGGGCGCCCGCAAGCGCGACCCGTGCGGAACAGCGCATGAGCCCGCCGGCGTAATATTACTACGCGCTCGCTGCAAAAATAATGGAGCGTTGATTTCAAAGTGGTAGGGCATCACCTAGAGGTGATATCTTTTGGAAACCGTCCCATTCAGTATGTATAATATTGAGTTTGGTTTGTCTGTATCATAAGGTATATTACGAACCTTATACAGTGTTCAAGGCGATTAGTTAATTGAAAGTCCTGGTATATATGTTTATTACAAACCAATGGGAGAATATCTCTGATGTTGCCGAATGCCATACACACTGATATACGAAGAGTTATGACTTACATACTTCGATGTAATATTGAATATAATGATATGATACCAATACTTGAAGGCCATCATAAAGAGAAAATACGGTTTGTACAATGAGGGCAAGTTTATTTCTGCAATGTACACAATTTGTGTATTTAATAATAAGTAATTTATGTAAGTATATTTTAGATTAAACAACCTTTTTTTCACATAGGTGTAAATAAGGCATATAAAACTGTTTTGACATGCCTTAAAGTAATAATATTAAAGGCATACCACACCACAAAGAGGAACATGGCCTACGTCACAGCGGGAGTATTTGTTCTATTTCCTCAAGGAATTATAAGACCATGACATTTAATAAGAGTCCTTTTCTAACAACAAAATGTTCTTTTCAAAACTAAATTGTTTCAAGAAACTTACCATAAATGGTATTTCTGATAAATAAATTAAAAATGTCAAGTATGAATATAAATGAAACGGATTCATAATATATGGAAACGGTATAGTTTTGAAAGATCAAACGATGTAATGAAAGTTACAACGGCGATCATAAAGAAATATTTTCGCGACCGTGGTAGTAATAATTTGACGCCGGCGGGTTCTGCTCGGTCGCACCGGTCGCGCTGTGCCGGCGCTCTGCGCTTTTGCTTCACGTGATCTACTAAAACTTATGAATTAATTATTATCTATTCTAGTGAAAAATTAATAATTTAATTCTCAATGTAAGTATGTTTATTATAAAGTAGATATCACATTAGTAAAAATATAACCTTTTAATTACAAATCAGATAACTTTGTGCCCGCTTAACAGATAAAGAGACTATGATTAAAAAATGATGTTGGGGGTCTAAAGAGATAATGAAAACACACCGTGCACAATAAAGTTTTAAGAACTAAGTTAATTTTCATAAAAGACGATAAATAATTCTCGATCAATCACATACGAGGTCATATAGAGATAGAGGCTTACTTTCCGATCAATCACAAGTAATGTGAAAACATTTTCCTCTACCTGCTTAAGGATCTTAATTAACCTGATCAGCATGTTCATGTTTGAAATATATTTAAAAAAAATATAATAACGAATAATTCTTGTCTAACTGGAATACCGTTTTGACCTGGTTAGGCTTGAAATCCATGGGATAACAAAAAGGCTTATCCTGAAGATTTAGGCCTAACGTAGTTATATCACCACATTTTACAGGAAAAAAGGGCCAGTTTTGAAAATATATTTTGACCTGGAATTAGGCCCAAATCGCCCCGGGGTACAAAAAGGTGTATCCTAAATTTAGGCCTAAAGTAGTTCTTTTCAACACTTTTACAGAGAGAGGTCAGTTTTGTATCTGTAACAGGAGTGCGGGTTGTTGTGTTTTCTCGGGATGGATTTCATGTCATAATAGATAAAATAAATAATAAAGAGAAAATCCGACATTATTTAAAAAACTTTTAAATATTGTTTAGTTAAGCATTCGGAGCGAATCAATATAAATGTAAGTGAAAATTGTTATTTTTAAATAAAACTGAGATAACGATTTTTAATAAAAACATGTTATGTTAGCAGACGTATGAACTTATTTTTGTTATTTTTTAACTTATTACATGGCTAAAGATAGATGTAGAAGGCAGTAGTCATAGAATCAAATACGTGGCATAAGCTTGGTGTGAGGGTGCTAGGTGGCTGACCATTATGATTTACTGATTTATTGCTTACAGGTACGTAAAAATGATTATGTTTTTAAATAAATTTCATAATTTTAGTAAAGAAAGTTATTTTAACTTGATAGCTTATAATAATTTTTAAGACAAATTAAGTGACTGTAACAGTAATAATAAATTTTTTGTTCAAAGATATTGATATGATTTATTATAGAAGTTTAAAGAAACTTTTGAAATAATTTAGTTATATTTGAATGAATTAATAGTAATGCGTCGTTTAAATTCAAAAACAGGTAAAAATTGTTTTAACTATTGATACGTTAATATGGTGTAAGTGAGTGTGCGTGTGTGTGTGTGTGTGTGGTTGTGTGTTGTGTAATGTAAAGTCTGTGCTGGGTGGAGTGTAAGTAAAATCTGGTTGTGTGTAAGTAAATCCTGTGTGTTAAGTAAATATGTTGTGTAAGTAAATCTGTGTGTGAGTGTAAGTAGAAGTCTGTGTGTGAGTGTAAGTAAATCTGTGTGAGTGTAAGTAAGTCTGTGTGAGTGTAAGTTAAATCTGTGTTGTGAGTGCTGTGTGTGTGTAAGTGTAAATGTAAGTGTCATGGGTAAATGTAAGTGTCACTAGTGAATGTGTGTAAGTGCATAGTGAATGTGTGGTATAATGTAATGGTGTGTGTGTGTTTGTACGTGTGTATAGTGTAAATGTAAGTGGTCTGATGGGTAAATTAAAGTGTCATACGTGAAATGTTGTATAAGTGTCATAAGTGAATGTGGTGTGTATTAAGTGTGTGTGGTGTGTGTGTGTGTGTGTGTGTGTGTGTATGTGCTGGTGTGTGTATGTGTGTAATGTTTGTTCTCAATAATAATAACAAATAGGCATGAAGTAATAACACTAAAGTAAAAATAAAAATAAAAAAAAATAATAAAAATAATAAAAATATTATAAAGAGTATTAACACAAAAGAAAATAACATAATGTTATATAAATATATGAGTTAAAGCAGTTAAAAAATATTGAGTTAAAGCATAAAACTATTGATGCAGTTAAAAGCAGTAAAAGCAGTGAGTTGAAAGCAGCTAAGAACATAGTTATGAAAGCCAGTAAAGCAGTAAGAACAAAAGCATACCTAAATCCCCTTGGGTTTGGGTTAAAAAAGTCCCCAACTCTATTGATTTACGCGATTTACTGCTTTAAAGGTATGTAAATAGCAGAAAATTATATGAGTTAAAGCAGTAAACATATGAGTTAAAAGCAGTAAACATGAGTTAAAGCAGTAAACAGTAAAACAAAAGCATAACTATCCCCCCTTGGTGTTAAGGCTTCACACCTCGTATTGATTACTGATTTACTTTCGGCTTTTAGAGGTATGTAATGCTAATATAATATATGAGTTATAGCAGTAAAACAATGAGTTAAAGCAGTAAACATGATGTTAAAGCAGTAAAGCAGTAAAACAAAAGGCTACTAATCCCTTTGATATGTAACACCCTCCATGATTTACTGCTTAACTGCTTAAGGTCAGTAATTTTAATAACCTATGTGATTAAAGCATAGAAACATATGAGTAAATCAGTAAACATGAGTTAAAAGCAGTAAAGCAGTCAAACAAAAGCATACTAATCCCTTTGTTGCTAATTAACACCTCTAATTGATTTCTGATTACTGGCTTTAAGGTATGTATTTAATAATACTGTGAGTTAAAGCCGTAAAACATGAGTTAAAGCCAGTAAAGCAGTAAGCAGTAAAGCAGTTAAAAAAGAGCCTAATCCTCCTTAGGTGTTAGGTAACACTCTAATTGATTTACTGATACTGCTTTAAGGTATAATGTTAGTGTTTTTAATTAACAATTTCCGTAGCATTGTCAGTAAAATAAAATTTTATTATATAAGACACTCTGGTTTTTTTTTCTTTTTACATACAATTTTTAAATTTATAAAATTAAAAGTATCTAAGTAAAATAGTAAGATGTGCTGTAAATGAGTTAGCAGTTAGGTTCGCGAAATGTTTTTAATAAAAAGTTTAAGTATGAAATAAAAAAAATGAATGATCTCGTAGTCATATATATTATATATTTTCATTCATCGCGGGACTATTGCGCCTGCTGGCGCAACGCGGAGGGCTGGTATGCGCGGAAAGTATGGCCCTGCGGCGCACGCGCGGGCGGGTACGCGGGGATATGGCGCCTGCGGGCGGTAGGTGGCGCACAGCTGTCGGTCTCGCTCGGCGGGACGCACCGTGCGGGTGCGGGTCGTGGTCCTTCGCGCGGTGGGATCATACTGCGGCCTGGTGGGCAGTTATGATTTAGAGGTAGACAAAAGATGAGTCATCAAAGATGAGGGACGACAAAATTGAGCTTCGAGTGTGTGAGTGTAATGTGTACCTGTGCGTGTGAGTGTAAGTGGATATGGGCTAGTGTAATTGTCTATGGCGAGTGTAAGTGTTATGAGTGTTATAAAAATACTAACTCATAGTAGGAAGCAATTCTATTAGATTGTAATGATACACCAATCGAGTCCTCAATACCTTATACTAGGGGTAGACACCCTATTAGGGCTATTCTAGGCTCAGGCGGAGGCTAGAAAAGGCTTGAAAAAGTGGCAACTCAGTTGGCACTATGTGGCATCACTTGGCACTCTATGGATAGCACTTAGCACTCATTAGCACTCACCTGGCACTCACGCTGGCACTCACCTGGCTCACCTGCACTTCACGCTTGGCACTCATCTAATACTCATCTAATACTCATA